>PVIC010036561.1:0-18517 GCA_004025085.1 Thryonomys swinderianus
GCGTGGTGGCTCACGCCTGTCATCCCAGCACTCGGGAGGCAGAGACAGGAGGATTGCTGAGTTCCAGGCTTGCCTGGGCTACATAGTGAGCTCAGAGCCAGCCTGAACTACAAAGCAAGACCCTGTCTCAAAAAAAAAAAAAAAAAAAAAAGAGACTTATTACTCCTGGTTTAATAAATTCCTAAAAAAAGGATTCAATTAAAAAAGAAAACATGTATTAATATATAGTCAGAATTATTTTTATTGTGCCTAAGAACCATTAAAAACAAAATTCTCTCTCTTTTTTTTTTTTTGTGCAAAGTGGCTGTGGTTTTAGGCTGTTTTATGGCATTCTCAAATACATTAATACGAAGCTATTTATGGAAAAGCCCAACTTTGTAAAGCTTTCCTTCATATCTTCCTGTTACAGAAGCCTCATTTTTCAAACAAATAACTGGAGGTTAATCTACTTTTAGCACATTAACTATAGGAAACAACCCCTGGTAGTTTTTGTTATTTACACTACAAATCTCACATCCAGAACAATCAAGAATTTACTCAGACAAATGAGTACAAGCTTAGGATGAGAAGTTTCCAAAAATAAAAACAGCATACTTTCGGGGAGATTTAGCTCAGTGGTTCCAGTGCCTGCCTCGCAAGCACAAGGTCCTGAGTTCGATCCCTGGTACCCACATAAAATGCTGGCTGTGGAGACTCACGCCCACCAGCCATCAATACCAAATACCACAGTGCCGGGCATGGTGGCTCACACCTGTAATCCCAGCACTTGGGAGGCAGAGACAGGAGGATTGCTGAGTTCGAGGCTTGCCTGGGCTACATAGTGAGCTGAGGGCCAGCCTGAACTACAAGCGAGACCCTGTCTCAAACAAAAACAAATATAAAAAAAAAAACAGCATACTTTCTAACAGAAAGAGTTTTAATTTAGCTCTCACATACTAGGACAAAAAGAAAATTCTATGAGGTTGTTAACAAGAACTTTTACTTTCTGCAGCTGTGGGGAAATAAAGCTGTGTCTGTCAGAACTAACGTATGACTAAACCAAGCAGGGACAAAAGCGTGCAGTACAGACTGAGCACAGCGCCGTCACAGAGCACGTGCCCTGGCAGTGGAGCACACCCTCTCCCTGTGTGCAATGGCCAGCTCCGAGTATCAGCAGCAACAACCCAAACCTCTTGAGGCAGAACCACAAGCCGTGGTTCCCAGGCCTCCTACACTGAGAAGGATTTCATCGGACTTCAATTTTTTCATCTGTAAAAAGGGAATCTTTTTTTTACCACATTACTTAAAACCAGAGTTGCCAGGAGTTTAGTTTAGTGGTGCCGTCTTCCTTACAAGCCCAAGTCCTCCTTTGATCTCCAGTACAAAAGAGAGGGAAGGAAGGGAGGGAGGGAGGAAGGGAGGTTGGTTTGAACCCCAGTACAAAAGAAAAGCAGTGCTGCTGGCAATACTACTACTACTCTTTTAAAACAAAAACAAAAATTGGGGCTTGAATACATGGGCCTGGTGCACGGAGGCAAGCCCTCTTTTTGGGAGTGGGGGGTTGTTACTTCACCACCCAAACTCAGGACCAAACTCAGAACCTTTTGCTATCAAGGCAGGCGCAGTGCCCCGGACCCAGATCTCTAGTGTAAGCCCTCTTCTTTGAGAAAAGGTCTCGCTTAATTTTCTAGGCTGTGCTTGAATTTGTGCAGGGATCATTTTACCTCAGTCTCTCAAGGAGCTAGGATTACAGGTGTGTTTCCTAAACTCTGGCCTCCTTTACTTTTTTACTCACTGTTAAAGTAAGAAATCCTGGTGTATATGCCACTGGTAGTATTATAAATAAAATATATTCCTAATGAGTTACCTTATGATTCACTAGAATTTATTGTTATTAAATCATATAACATTCTATACTGAAGTCTTCTTGTAGTTTTGTGAATAATCTTGCATTACCTAGAATATTTATCTACTTATACTTTTGAGAGGGTCTCACTAGGCAGTTCAAACTGGCCTTGAACTCCCTATGTAGCCCAGGCTACATAGTGATGCAGGTGATCCTCCTGCCTCAGCCTTCCACACACTGGGGTTATAGGCATAGACCACCACATCTAGTTTAGGTAGAGTATTTATATGTAGAACATATAAGACTTCTTTTCCATTCTGTACTAAAAAGCAAACTTAATTTTGTAACTTGAATTTTTTTTCTTTTTTGTGGACCCGAGGATCAAACGCAGGACCTTGGGCTTGCCAGGCAGCAGTGCAATTAAGCTACATCCCCGGCCCTGTAACTTGAATTTCAATGACACTGTCATATCTTAATCAGGGTAACCTCTAATGCTAGCAACATTGCTTTGTTTTGTTGTTGTATTGGGAATTGAACTTGGGACCTTGCGCTTGTGAGACAGGCTTCAGAACCACTGAACTAAATCCCTAGCCTGTATTCCGTTTTTGTTTTTTTCTACCACAGATCAAACAAGGGACCATGTGCCTGTGAGAAAGATGTGGCGTGGGCCAGAGGTGTGGCTCAGTGGTTCTGGGCCTGCCTGATCCCGGGTAACCACAGCATCGGGCGTGGCAGCTCATAGCCACTGGCAATCGATACCACATACTACCGCATACCACAGTGCCTGGCAAGGTGGCTCACGCCTGTCATCCCAGCACTCGGGAGGCAGAGGCAGGAGGACTGCTGAGTTTGAGACTTGCCTGGGCTACACAGTGAACTCAGAGCCAGACTGAACTACAAAGCGAGATCCTGTCTAAAAAAAAAAAAAAGATGTGGCGTGACTGAGCTAAAACCCTGGCAACTCTGCTTTTAAGTAATGCTCTAAAAGACATCCCTTTTTTAGATGAGAACACTGAAGCCTGGTCATATCATTCTCAGGGGCAAAGGCAAGAATTTCTGGCTGCTGAAATAATTAATGAATCAACAAAAAACTTATATACATATAGCACGTATATTACAAAAATAGAACCACAGTAGTGATACATGCCTATATTCCCAGCTGCATGAATCAGAGGAAGGAAAATCCTAAATTTGAGGCCAGCTTGGACAATGACATTAAAATTTAAAAGGGGCTATGGGATCAGACATGGTTCTGGCACCTGCCTAGCAAGACCAAGGTCCTGAATTCGATCCCTGTTAAACACACACAACAATATACCAGGTGTGGTGACTCATGTTCACCAGTGATCAGTACCACACACCATAATGCCGGGCATGATGGCTCACACCTATAAACCCAACACTCGGGAGGCAGAGGCAGGAGGATTCCTGAGTTTGAGGTTTGCCGGGGCTACAGTGAGCTCAGGACCAGACTGAACTATAAGGCAAGAACCTGTATAAAAAAAAAAAAAGTCCAAAACAATGACAGAAATGCAATGTTACGACTGTCATCCACATTTCTTAGGTGAAACTCTGGCTGCTACAGCAATTCTGAAACAAAGGGTAAAATTCAACTGCTGGGCCAGAGATTTAGCTCAGTGGTTCTGGTGCCTGCCTAGTAAGCACAAGGTCCCCAGTTCAATCCCCGGTAACCACACACCACAATCAGCTGTAACCACAACCAGCAATCAGTACCACAGACCACAATGCCGGGCATGGTGGCTCATGTCTGTAATACCAGCACTTGGGAAGTACAGGCAGGATTGCTGAGTTCGAGGCTTGCCTGGGCTACATAGTGAGCTCAGGGTCAGCCTGAACTACAAAGGGAGACCATGTCTCAAAAAAAAAAAAAAAATCAGATATTATGGAAATTAGCAAGAAGATAAAACAATTCAAGTCTTTTCACTAAAACTTTTGTTTTATAAAACATTTAAGGGTGCCAGGCCTGGTACCCTTACACCTGTTATCCCAGCATTTGACAACCTGAGGCAGGAGCATCACCTTAAACTTGATACCTGCCTGAACTAGATAATGAGTTCAAGGTCAGCATGAACTGCGTAGCAAGACCTTTTCTCAAAAAGAGAAAAAGGAAAATATTTAAGGGCTAACAGTGTAGTTCAATTGCCTAATGTGTAAGGCTCTGGGTTTGATCCCCAGGAGCCCTACAAAGGTATTTTTAATGAATAAAAGTTTTAAATTTTAAAAGTTTCTATTTTAGCTGGTAAAGGTGACACATGTGTGTAATTCCAGCTGGGAGGCTGAGGCAGAAGGATCACAAGTTGAAGACCAGCCTTGAGCAACACAGCAAGACCCTGTCACAAAATTAAAAAAAAAAAAGCCGGGCATGGTGGCTCACGCCTGTAATCCCAGCGCTGGGAGGCAGAGACAGGAGGATTGCTGAGTTCGAGGCTTGCCTGGGCTCCATAGTGAGCTCAGAGCCAGCCTGAACTACAAAGCGAGACCCTGTCTCAAAAACAACAACAAAAAAAAAAAAAAAAAAAAAAATTAAAAAATTAAAAAAAAAAAAAGACTGTGCATGTGTTTATGGTACAGTACTTGCCTAGCAGGTGCAAGACTGAGTACAATCCTTAGTATCACCACCACCAAAAATAAGTTTAATTATTGATTATTTTTACTGTTTTCAGACTGTTTCACTATGTAGTCCAGGACTGGCTTCAAACTGTCTACACGACCCAGGCTGCCCTGAACATGATTCTATGGGCAAAATGAAAATTCCTGATAAAAACATTAGTTGGCTGCAAATTGCAAACTTTTTGTTTCTTGGTGTTTCATGATTTTGCCAGGAAAAATAACAGCTGTTCTAAGATCCTAAGACATTTTAAACTCCCCTTCCCAGCCCTATTCCCATGCTGCACAGGGGACTGAATCTCAAAGCCTCATACTTGGCTATCACTCCAGCCTGGTCCTAGGATTTATATCAACCTGAATGAAAAACTGGTTTTTTAGCCAGGTGTGGTGGTTCACGACTGTAATCCCAGTACACGGGAGGCAGAGGCAGGAGGATTGCTAAATTCAAGGCTCGCTTGGACTACACAGTGACCTCAGGAAAAGCCTGAACAACAAAGCGAGACCCTGTCTCAAAAAAAAACAACAAAAAAAAACATTTTTAAAAACATTTTCAGGGATTTTGTTATCTAGAACTTTGCAAAAGATGATTTTTTTGCGGGGGGGACAGTATCGGGGATCAAAGTCAGGCCCTTGTCCATCTAAGGTTGACGTGGTACCACTTGAGCTAAATCCCCAGCCTGCAAAAGATAACTTTTTTTTTTGGAGACAGGGTCTTGCTTTGTAGTCCAGGCTGGCCCTGAGCTCACTATGGAGCCCAGGCAAGCCTCAAACTCAGTAATCCTCCTGTTTCTGCCTCCCGAGTGCTGGGGATTACAGGCCTGAGCCACCAAGGCCTGCACTGTGGTATGCAGTATTGATTGCTTGTGGGTGTGAGTCACCATGCCCAGCATTGTTGTATGTGGTTACCGGGATCAACTCAGGACCTTGCGATTGCGATTGCGAAGCAGGCTCTGGAACCACTGAGCTAAATCTCTGGCCCCTGCAAAAGATGATTTTTAAAAACAGAGACTTTCTAGAATGAAAGCAGAAACACACATATAAACCAGACATGTTAGACACTCCTATAATCCAAGTACTCTGGGAGAGTGAAGCAGGAAGATCCAAAGTTTAAACACAACCTGAACAACTTAGCAAATCCCTGTTTCAAAAAATTAAAAATGGGGGATGAGGATTTAGCTCAGTGGTTCCAGCATCTGCCTCACAAGCACAAGGTCTTGAATTTGATCCCCAGTACCCCATATGACAATGCCAGGCGTGGTGGTTCACACCTGTAATCCCAGCACTCAGGAGGCAGAGGCAGGAGGATTGCTGTGAGTTCAAGGCCAACCTGGGCTACACAGTGAGCTCAGGGCCAGCCTGAACTACAAAGCAAGACCCTGTCTAAAAAATAATTTAAAAATATATATATATATGCAGACAAAGAAAGTTTCAAACTAGGGGTACAGCTCAGTGGTAGAGTGAATGCAGATGCAAGACCCTGGTTCAGTACTGCCCGCCAACAAAAGAAAAGATAAAAAGGGTTTTAAATGTCTAACAAAGACCAAGTCTTTGGATGGTTATTCTAGTCCAATGAGAAATCCTATCCTGGTAGGTGTAAACATAATCAGTGACTCTCTGGGGAAAAGGGCACCAGCTACAGCATTTACAGGCATCTAACAGGTAAAGGCCAGCAATGGTGATAAATACGCACAGGCACTGGACAGCCCCACAACACACACTTCTACATTCTCCACTGTGAACAGTGCCGCACCGTGGCTAAGCGACGCCGGTGTACACGGGGTCTTCGACTGCCTTCCCTTCTGAAAAGCTAACGTGCTCGCTGGGACCAAGGACACATGCTTGTGATCCCTGCGCCTCAGAAGACTAAAACAGGAGAATCACAAATTCAAGGCCTGCCTGATAAACTTAGTGGGACTGTTTGAAAATTTTGAATGAATGAATGAATGAATGAGAAAAAGAAAAATAAAAAGGCTGGAGATGTGAGGTCAGTGGTAGCGTTCTTGCCTGGAATGTATGATATGTGAGCTAGTTCAAGCCCCACAACTATGAAAGAAAGCAGGAGGTGGTGTGGAGGGTGTCAGAGCAACATGAACACGTGAAATTCTTTTTCCAGCACTGGGAATTAAATGAGAAAGGCCTTTACATTGAGCTACGCTGCCCACTGCTTTTTCATTTTGCCCAGGTTGGGCCCAAACTGGCAATCATCCTGCCTCAGCCTCCCAGAGTGCTGGGGTTACTAGCAGGTACCATGTTGACTCAAACACAAGATCCTTACAGTGATTATTCGTTATTAGTAATGTATTATTTTATAAAAATCTCTACATAACTCCTAAACTTGCAAAAAAAAAAATGTATGTCAGTTTATAAATTAGACTACTCATGGTCGGGCCAGGGATTTAGCTCAGTGGCACGGTGCCTACCTTGAAAGTACAAGGGCCCAAATTCCATCCCCAGTACCATGAGAAAAAAAAAAGAAAAGAAAAGACTTCTCATTGTTCATAGTCAAGTGGGGACCCAAAGCACTCTGACATCATTTATGGTGAAAATCATGATAAAAAAATAAAATGCAAATAGCTTTTTATAATGTGTGTTCTACCATATTGATACCAAGGTCAAAAACATTTTATAGACAAAACTATTTTGTAATTTCCAAACAAATAATGAGTGATAAACGCTGTGTAATTATATATATGCTAGTGAGGAATACATTGACACAAACTGTTTCCACTGAAGTGTTCCCTTGGTGGCACACCCAGCCCTCGGGTGGCTAGGGCAGGAAGACCACCACTAGTCCAAGGCCAGCCTGCACAATACCTGGCCTCAAAAAAAGAAAAGAAAGGCCCGGAGGGTTAGCTCAGTGGTTCCTGCACCTGCCTCGCAAGCGCAAGGTCCTGAGTTTGATCCCCGGTAACCACATACAATGCTGGGCGTGGTGACTCACGCCCACCAGCCATCAATACCACATACCACAGTGCTAGGCATGGTGGCTCACGCCTGTAATCCCAGCACGTGGGAGGCAGAGACAGGAGGATTGCTAAGTTCAAGGCTTGCCTGGACTACATAGTGAGCTCAGAGCCAGCCTGAACTACAAAGCGAGACCCTGTCTCAAAAAAAAAAGAAAAAAGAAAAGAAAGGAAAAATAAGAAATGACTTCCTTGTGCAACAGAATCTTTAATTTTTGACCTAGGGACTTGAGGTCCTACTTTACTATCACAATTAGATTTCTCCAGAAGATGTCCAGAAAAATCAGTAAAACTATTTTTGTGTAAAGCCATTTGTGGGATACTGTGCTTTATCATTTTTTCTTTTAAGACACGGTCTCGCTTTGTAGTTCAGGCTGGCCCTGAGCTCACTGTGTAGCCCAGACAAGAACTCAGCAATCCTCCTGCCTCTGCCTCCTAGTCCTGGGATGACAGGTGTAAGCTGCCACACCTGCACTGCGGTGTGTGGTACTGATGGCTGGTGGGCGTGAGTCACCACTGCCTGTGTTGTTGTATGTGGTTACTGGGGATTGAACCAGGGACCTTGCACTTGCTAGGAAGGTGCTGGAAACACTGAGCTAAATCTCCAGCCCCTGTGCTTTATAATTTTATGACATTTTAATTTTCCTTTAAAATGTGATACAACTTAGTAACAATAAAAACAATATGATTCAAAACTGAGCAAAGGGCCGGGCGTGGTGGCTCATGCCTGTAATCCCAGCACTCGGGAGGCAGAGGCAGGAGGATTGCTGAGTTCAAGGCTTGCCTGGACTACGTAGTGAGCTCAGAGCTAGCCTGAACTACAAAGCGAGACCCTGTCTCAAAAAAAACTGAGCAAAGGGACTGAGCAGAGCAGTACCTGCCTATAATACCAGCAGTATGAAGACTGAGGCAACAAGTTTGAGTCGATAGAGGCAAGAATGGAAGCTGTCTCAAACAAAACAGGGGCTGGGCATAGAGTAAGGTACATAGATGTAATCCTAGCACTCTGTAAGGCTGAGACAGGAGCATTTCAAGTTCAAGCCCAGCCTAGGCAATTTAGTGACAGGGTAAGAGCCTGTCTCAGAAGAGGGGTGGTAGTAGGTTCAGGGAGAAGGCCCTGAATTCAATCCCTTGTGTTGCCAAAGAAAGGAAAAAAAAGTCTTGGGCCGGGGATTTAGCTCAGTGGTTCTGGTGTCTGCCTGTCAAGCACAAGGTCTTGAGTGTGTTCTAAGTTTGATCCCTGATCAAACTTATGACCAATGCTGGACATGGTGGCTCATGCCTGTCTTCCCAGCACTCAGGAGGCAGAGGCAGGAAGATTGCTGAGTTCTAGGCTTGCCTGGGCCACACAGTGAACTCAGGGCCAGCCTGAACTATAAACTGAGACCCTGTCTCAAAAAAAGAAAAAAAAGGGCCGGCGGATTAGCTCAGTGGTTCTGGCACCTGCCTCGCAAGTGCAAGGTCCTGAGTTCGATCCCCGGTAACACATACAATGCTGGGCGTGGAGACTCACGCCCACCAGCAATCAATACCACATACCACATACCACAGTGCTGGGCATGGTGGCTCACGGCTGTAATCCCAGCACTTGGGAGGCAGAGACAGGAGGATTGCTGAGTTTGAGGCTTGCCTGGACACCATAGTGAGCTCAGAGCCAGCCTGAACTACAAAGCGAGACCATCTCAAAAAAAAAAAAAAAAGTCCCCCAAATAAAAAGTAAACACAAAATAACAAGTATTCACATGAACATGAAGAAACTAGGGGCAGGGATTTAGCTCAGTGATTTAGGCACCTGCCTCACATGATTTTGATCCCTGATAACCCACCCCAAAAAAAAGAATATGAAGAAAACTAGGATTCTTTTGGATTACTGACAGATAAAATGGTGTAGCGATGGAAAACTGTATGGTCATTCCCTCCCAAAAAAAAATAAACACAAAATTACTACACAATCCAGCAAATCCACTCGTAGTTATTAACTTCCCAAAAAACCATATGAAAACAAGACCTTCACTGGGTATTTCTATACCCACATTAATTGGGCATTCTATAGTTAAAAGGGGGAAACATCCCATCTCCATCAACATGGATAAACAAAACATGACACCCATACACACAAAGGGATATTACTCAGCCTTAAAAAGCCCATGTTACAATATGGATTACATTGAAAGATATTATACTACATAAGCTAGACACCTAAAAGAAAAAAAAACACTGATTTATTCAAGAATAAGGTTGTTCAAATTCACGGAAGTGGAATGGTGACTCCTGGGGGATGGGAGAAAAAACAAATGGAAATTACTGTAGAATTGGTACTGAATTTGTTTTTGAAAGATGAAGAAGTTTTGGAGATAGTGGTAGTGATGGCACAGTATGTCCACATACTTAATGTCACAGAAGTAGGCATTTAAAAACGATTATAATGGAACCTAGGCATGGTGGTACATGCCTATAATCTCAGTACTTGGAAGTCTGAGGCAGAAGGATGAGAATTCAAAGCCAGCCCACATAATGTAACTAGATCAAGCGCAGCTGGGGTTGGTGAGACTCTGCCTCAATCAGTAAACTGATCAATAAACAAAATTTACATTGTAACACTCCCTATACATACCCCAGCACCCTCCCATATACATATAAAGACAACCTACAAAATAAAACAGATTGGCAGCTCTCTTTTGTTGGTGGCCGCTCACTCAGTAACTCAGGCTGGCCTGGAACCCCCAGCCTGGCACAGTGGCACATGCCTCAGCTTCTCCTGTGCTGGGATTACAGGTGTGTACCACTGCGCCCTGCTCTCACTATTTCTTAGAACAATGTAAGCGTCCAAACCATTGCTGCAGACTCCCTGATGCTTACTGCCTATAAATTTCAGCTCTATCTGGGGAGTCTCAAAGCCTGTGTTCCTCAGAGACAATACCACATGGATAAACACACTGCTCTTGTGACAGCCAGCTCTAACTGGCCGTCCAACTACTACAAAAGAACAGGGAAACCACTGCAGGGCTCACATGCATAAATTACCAACAAAGTCCTTTAGAGCCAAAATTAAAAAGCTGCCTATACTGTAAGTTTAGAGCATTACTATTGAGAAAAATTATTGATATATTAAAGAGTAAAGGATGTTTTATTATAGAATTAGTATTTTAACTTTAACTTTGTTACGTCTACTAGATGTTGTCTATCATCAACACAAAACACAAAGATTCCTAATGAGAAAAGATCTGATAGACCTGAATTTTGAATTAGTGAAGTTTAAGGCCACCCTGGACTACACAGTAAGACTCTGTCTCAAAAAACCAAAACAGAACTGAATTGGCTCAACTGACAAAAGAGAAACACTGTCTCTTACTAGACAAAAAGGTAAAGGAAGAAAGGATAGCATATCCACAATAATTATTCTTTTTTTTTTTTTTTCTTGAGACAGGGTCTTGCTTTGTAGTTCAGGCTGGCTCTGGGCTCACTATATAGTCCAGGCAAGCCTGGAACTCAGCAATCCTCCTGCCTCTGCCTCCCGAGTGCTGGGATGACAGGCGTGAGCCACCACGCCCCGTAGGTACGTGGTATTGATGGCTGGTGGGCATGAGTCACCACGCCCAGCATTGTATGTGGATACGAGAGATCGAACTCAGGACCTTGCGCTTGCGAGGCAGGCACTGGAACCACTGAACTAAATCTCCAGCCCCCACAATAATTATTCTTAACACAATCAGATGATATAAACAGTAATAATTTATTTCCTAGGATTTCTTAGTAGAAAACATAGACCTCATAAACTTTTCTTAAATTCTCCTAGTTTCCATATAAACTTTACCTGAGTCCTTAAATATATCAAGCATGTCCAAACCTTATGTACTGGCTCCATCTTAAAAGTAAAAGTGGCAGCACATGCCTGTAAAATAATCCTAGAATTCAGCAGGCAGAGGCAGGAGGACTAAAAGTTGGAGGCCAGCCTAGAGAAGTTTAATGACTTAGCAAAACAAAAACTGAAGAGCTAGTGATGTGGCTCAATGTGGAGGCTGGGGGTTCAATCCCCAGTACCCCACTTACTCTATGTTGGCAGAAAATGTCCAAAACTGAACTGACTATATGCTGATGGTGGTTATATTTGCTCACAAAAGGTTTAATACAAGTCGGTTTCCAGGATGCAGTTACAGTTACAGTTCGTATTTTTATGATTATGACTGTCTTTGGGGAACAGTTAGACAAATCAGTAATGGTGAGCTTTTTAGTGGTTTCAGTGATACAAACAGCCCAGTGCAGCACACACACCACAGGGTCATCACTCTGGTTAACATAAATGGAGCATGGAATGCTTTATCTGGGGACAACTGCTAGATAAGCAAAGCTCAACAAAACTAATGAAGGAATAGTATTCATGAAATTCTGATACTGCCTAACAAGTATTTGGAAAATAATATGCTGAATGAAATGAACCAGAGGGCAAAGGACAAATGTTGTATGGTCCCACATACAAAGGTATCTGCAGTAGTCAAAAGCTGGAGACAGAGGTTGGAGATATAGCTCAGTGGTAGAGCAGTTTCTTACTTAGCATCCAGAAAACTCTGGGCATGAACCCCAGAACCACAAAAAATTTTTTCAATTAAAATGTTAAAAAAAGAACTTCAGAAACAGGCAGGCACTGTGCCACATGCCTGTAGACCCAGACGTGGGAGGCTGAGGCAAAAAGACTGCCAGAAGTTTGAGGCCAAACTGGGCCATATAGTGGGTTCAAGGCTGGCCTGAACTACATAGAGACACTTTGTCTTAAAAAAAAAAAAAAAAAAAAAAAAAATGGGCCAGAGGGTTAGTTCAGTGATTCCGGCACCGACCTTGTAAGAGCAAGGACCTGAGTTCGATCCCCAGTAACTACATATAATGCTGGGCGTGGAGACACGCCCACCAACAATCAACACCGCATACCACAACGCCGGGCGTTGTGGCTCACGCCTGTCCTCCCAGCACTCGGGAGGCAGAGACAGGAGGATTGCTGAGTTTGCAGCAGCTTGCCTGGGCACCATAGTGAGCTCAGGGCCAGCCTGAACTACAAAGCGAGACCCTGTCTCAAAAATCCAAAAAAAAAAAAAAAAAAAAGGTTTTACTACCAATCATGTAATATTTTCTGGTGGGCTTTATCTAAAGTTCAAATTCCCTAGTTGGTTTTAAGAATTGTAAATAATCAACTAACAAAGACTGTATCACCAAGACTTCTTGGGCCGGAGGGTTAGCTCAGTGGTTCCAGCGCCTGCCTCGCAAGCACAAGGTCCTGAGTTCGATCCCCGGTAACCACATGTAATGCTGGGCGTGGAAACACGCCCACCAACAATCAACACCACATACCACAATGCCGGACGTGGTGGCTCACGTCTGTAATCCCACCACTCGGGAGACAGGGACAGGAGGATTGCTGAGTTCGCGGCGGCTTGCCTGGGCACCATAGTGAGCTCAGGGCCAGCCTGAACTACAAAGCGAGACCCTGTCTCAAAAAGCAAAAAAAAAAAAAAAAAAAAAAAAGACTTCTTACCACTTGATGTTTAGATTTTTGGCTTTTTGCTGCCGTTGTGGTACTGGGGAATAAGACTCAGTACCTAATGTACATTAAGCTGATCACTGTCACTGAAGTATATACCCCAGCTATGTCCACATCTGTCAGATAGATTCTACTATAGAGATCTTTTTCTTCCTGGTACTAGGGGCAGAACTATACCTTCATTCCTCTCTGTTCTCTCCCTCCTCCAGCTATGGACAACTCCTAATCTACTTTGTATCTCCACAGATTTATCTGTTCTAGACATGCCTATAAATTTGATCATATAATATGTGACTGATTTCTTAGCATGTTTTTGAGTTTTGTCCACGTTACTGCGGGATCAGTATTCAATAAATGATAGAGACAATAGCTACTTTTTTGTTTTATTTTGTGGTTCAGGGTGTGAAATTCAGGTCCTATCTGGTAGGTAAGCTCTCTAGCAGTCCCTAAGAACATTTCAAATGCTCAATATCCACATAGAGCTAGTGCCTACAATGGTAGGATGACCTAGTTCTAGAAGAAATAATTTCCCCAATAAACACAACATATCATCCTTTAAATAAAAGAACATGTGGGGCACTACAGTATCTTTTTTTTTTTTAAGACAGGGTCTCGCTTTGTAGTTCAGGCTGGCCCTGAGCTCACTGTGTAGCCCAGGCAAGCCTCGAACTCAGCAATCCTCCTGTCTCTGCCTCCCGAGTGCTGGGATGACAGGCATGAGCCACCACGCCCGGCATTGTGGTATGTGGTATTGATTGCTGGTGGGCCTGAGTCTCCACGCCCAGCATTCTACGTGGTTACTGGGGATCAAACTCAGGACCTTGTGCTTGTGAGGCAGGTCCCGGAACCACTGAATTAATCCTCCAGCCTGGCATTACAATATTGAAACAATCCTTAAGCACAGTCCAGAATACATGTGTGGGGGCTTAATAAAGAAAAACTATGGGCAAAAACATACTAGAGGTCTACTACATCTTAAAATAACTGTTATAGCATAAAAACTGTTAATAAACTGGAAGTGAGGTGTGATGGCACACACCTATAATACCAGCACTTGGGGTGGCTGAGGTAGAAGGGTCACAAATATGAGCCCAGCCTGGGACTTTATCAAGACCCTTTCTCAAAATAAAAAGGGCTGAGGATATAGCTCAGTTCACCAGGGGTGGTACGTAATGTAACAGGTCTGTTATCTTCATAAAGTCACATATCTCATGGCTCAACATCTCTAACAAGTGAACAGTGTAATTCATGAATATAAAATTTAAAAGCAGGGAGAAAAAGGAAAATTTAAAGAAATAAAATATTAGAGTAGAGAAGAAGCTTGGGTGATAGCTCAGTGACATAATGCTCATCTAGTGACTAGCATCCTTAGGCCCCCAAGTTCAACCCCAGCACCTCCAAAATAATAATTTTTCTAAAAAAATAAGATAAATATCTTTTTTGCTTTTTGAGACAGGGTCTTGCTTTGTAGTTCAGGCTGGCCCTGAGCTCACTATGGTGCCCAGGCAAGCCGCCGTGAACTCAGAAATCCTCCTGTCTCTGCCTCCCGAGTGCTGGGATTACAGGCGTGAGCCACCACGTCCAGCATTGTGGTATGCAGTGTTGATTGCTGGTGGGCGTGTTTCCATGCCCAGCATTATATGTGGTTACCGGGGATCGAACTCAGGACCTTGCACTTGCGAGGCAGGCGCCGGAACCACTGAGCTAACCCTCCGGCCCCAAGATAAATATCTTTTACAAATATCTTTAAAAACTGTCTTAGTTCGGTGTATTTACTACATCAAACTTTAAAAACAGTCTGATAGCAAATTAAAGTCAAAAATTTGCACAGTAGTTCTGGCAACTGTGTGCTAAGACACTGATTGTTTCTTTTTTTTTGAGACAGGGTCTTGCTTTGTAGTTCAGGCTAGCTCTGAGCTCACTATGTAGCCCAGGCAAGCCTCGAACTCAGCAATCCTCCTGTCTCTGCCTTCCGAGTGCTGGGATAACAGGCGTGAGCCACCACGCCCGGCACTGTGGTATGTGGTGCTGATTGCTGGTTGATTGCTGGTGGGTGTGAGTCTCCACACCCAGCATTGTATGTGGTTACCGGGATCAAACTCAGGACCTTGCGCTTGTGAGGCAGGCGTGGGAACCACTGAGCTAACCCTCGGGCCCAATGATTGTTTCTTTAATGAGGGGAGATAAGGGTCTTTGGCATGAAATTTTGGCTAATTCTGAATGTCATAAAATCCAAGTGTTGGGCCAAAGATGTAGCTCAGTGGCATGGCACCTGCCTGGCAAGCGTGAGGTCCTGAGTTTGACCCCCAGCATAAGAAAAGAGAAATGAAAAGGAAAGAACAGAACAGAAAAGAAGGTGTAAGAATACCTATTTTCCTTTATCTCAGGAATGACCAGGGCAAGGTGAAGTTATACCAGTGGCTTCTGAGAACACCAGAGATTCCAAGTCAACACCGTGCAAGAGCGGGCAAGCCCACTGCCAGTTCTGCTCTAAGTGGAACAACTGATAGCAGCTATCAACCTCAACCCACAGTTCAGAACATAAGCAAAGGTATCCATGTTCTACAGAACTAGACAACAATAAAGGTACACTTTATTTGTGGCTTCACTGCAATATCATTGAATAACTTCTTGGCATTCTTCCATCAGAAATCTGGCCATGTTCAAGCATTTAACTCTTCTATCTCTCAGAGCCACCTTACGATTAACTAGTTATTGTATTAAAATTTTGCAATCTAGGGCCAGTGGGTTAGCTCAGTGGTTCCAGCGCCTGCCTCCCAAGCGCAAGGTCCTGAGTTCAATCCCTGGTAACCATATACAATGCTGGACGTGGAGACTCACGCCCACCAGCAATCAATACCACATACCACAGTGCCGGGTGTGGTGGCTCACGCCTGTCATCCCAGCCCTCAGGAGGCAGAGATAGAAGGACTGCCCAGATGGAGGCTTGCCTGGGCTACACAGTTTGCTGAGGGCCAGCCTGAACTACAAAGTGAGACCCTGTCTCAAAAAAAAAAAAAAATTAAAAATTTTGCAATCTAGGGCCGGAGATTTAGCTCAGTGGTTCCAGCGCTTGCCTCACAAGCACAAGGTCCTGAGTTCGATCCCAGTGACCAAGTACAATGCTGGGAGTGGTGACTGAAGCCCACCAGTAATCAATACCACATACCACAGCGTTGGGAGTAGCGGCACACGCCTATAATCCCAGCACTCGGAAGGCAGAGGCAGGATTGCTGAGATCCAGTATTGCCTGGGCTCCATAGTGAGCTCAGGGCCAGCGGGAACTACAAAGTGAGCCCTGTCTCAAAAAAAAAAAAAAAAAAAAAATTGCAATCTACACATACAGCTTTTTTTAAGGAGCTTAAATATTTTGCTTCCAACTCAAACAAGATGATCATTGTGGCCTATGCTTATAATCCTAGCACTCAAGAGGCTAAAACCAGAGGATCACTCCAAATTTGAGGCCAGCCTACGCTACACAGCAAAACCCTGTATCAAAAAACAAACAACCGGGCTGGAGATTTAGCTCAGCGGTTCTGGCGCCTGCCTTGCAAACGCAAGGTCCTGAGTTCAATCCCTGATAACCACATACAATGCTGGGCGTGGAGACTCACACCCACCAGCAATCAATACCACATACCACAGTGCCGGGCGTGGTGGCTCACGCCTGTCATCCCAGCACTCACGAGGCAGAGACAGGAGGATTGCTGAGTTCCAGGCTTGCCTGGGCTACATAGCTCAGAGCCAGCCTGAACTACAAAGCAAGACCCTGTCTAAAAAAAAAAAAAATCAGCATCTAGTCTAGGATTTATCCTTGCTAGATTCAAAATATAGCACTGCCTATTACGAGCATGCCCAGGAAACTAGCCACCCTGGGCACATGGTGTATGCTGCACCACCCAGGCCCTGCCACTGCCTGTCCAGTCAGAACCTGGGTTCACCCCTGGGCTGTCAGCCTGGCAGAAATGCTAGCAAAACAAGGAAGCTCAGGGAGGTGCCAAGCAGCCAACTCAAACTGGATGATTCCAGTTTAGGCTAGTTCAAGTCATAAACAAGCACTTCCCAACTTCCCTTACAATATTCAGACTCTGGCTACCAGTGATATGCAGCAAGCCACATGCTCCCCCCACTTGGGTCTAACTGGTTTGCTTCTCATTTCCCTAGCAGTTCAGCAAATACTGTACACCAGTCAGCCTGGCACCAGTTTACAAAATGGGCCACCTCACACAGAGCTTCTGTCCACAGACAATACTTAACACTTCTCAAGAAAAGGAAAAAAAAAAGCCTCACTAAAAATGCTGTACTTCACAGCACGTCTGGAAAACCAGGAAGGAAATTAACCTGTTTACAGATCTCCCCAATGGGAGCTAAGCCCCCCAGAGGATTAGTAACGCTTTTCTGCTTTCCATATTTAGCATGCAAAAAAGCTTGGCTGGTTAATATGACCCACAACAGACAGAAAGCTGTGAGCTGCTCATTGTGCAATGAAAAAGCAAACCGAAAAGCAGCCGAAATATGCAATGTGCTTCAAAACGACGAGCTCTTCAGTAATCTCTGCAGTTTGCCTGCCACCGATGAGTGGAAAAAAACTTTAAATATACATCTATTCAAAGCTCACACTGTGAAACACTCCTTTCCTGCTGCTGGACAACCCTAAGTTCCACTACACAGGGAATGTGCAAATGCTTCTTCTATCAGAAAGTCTCAGGTACTTCAGACAGAACCAAGAGGTACAGTTTCTAACATGTCTCCAGCTATTTTCTTGCAGTAATTTTCCTCCAAGTGAGGCAACTTTTCAAAGAATCAGACACAACTTTTTTTTTTTGAGACAGAGTCTCGCTTTGTAGTTCAGGCTGGCCCTGAGCCCACTATGTAGCCCAGGCAAGCCTCGAACTCAGCAATCCTCCTGCCTCTGCCTCCCGAGTACTAGGATCACAGGCTTGAGCCACCAAACCCAGCATTTGTGGGATGTGGTACTGATTACTGGTGGGCGTGAGCCACCATGCCCGGTATTAGTGTATGTGGTTACCGGGAATGGACCGTGTGCTTGCTAGGCAGGCACTGGAACCACTGAGCTGAATCTCCAGCCCAACTCTTTTCAAAAGAGAATATTCAGTCAATAAAACCACTTATTGGCTTTCCATGACAAGTAATCATTGCAAACATCAAGATGGAAACCTCATTTGACAGCTGGAAAGATCCAGAGCAATGAGCACATTTTATACCTAACGCTAATTTTCATGAAGATACTTTCCCTTTTGAATCTTGTTAGTTTCAACTATATAAAAATGAGCCAGCCAGGCATGGTGGCTCAGATGTCTATAATTCCAGCCCTCAGGAGGTAGAGGTAAGAGTACTGCAAAAAGTTTGAGGCCGGGCCGGAGGGTTAGCTCAGTGGTTCCGGCGCCTGCCTCGCAAGCGTAAGGACCTGAGTTCGATCCCCGGTTACCACATATAATGCTGGGCGTGGTGGCTCACGCCTGTAATCCCAGCACTCGGGAGGCAGAGACAGGAGGATTGCTGAGTTCGCGGCGGCTTGCCTGGGCACCATAGTGAGCTCAGGGCCAGCCT
>PVIC010036562.1:0-18531 GCA_004025085.1 Thryonomys swinderianus
CATACACATGCACACAGCAAGACTTCCTAGCAAACGCAGCCTGAGACCCAATGAATCAGAAATACTTGAGTCATTTCATACACTGTGACTTGGGCTCAACACTGTGATTACTTCTGGGGCTATTATATGTTGTTATTTTTATACTAGTTTCAACAAGCTTCACTGTGTTTCCCAAGTGTAATCAATCACATTTCATTATTTCCAGATTTCTCTCAGCTGTTACCCTTGGCACTGGGCTAGCCCTGTGGAATCTCACAGCCGAGGCAGAGACTTTGGCAGTTTGGCATCTCCATTTCTCAGCCTTGGCAGCCAATGGAGCGCAAGACTCAGGAACTACATGCAGCCATTCATCCTGCAGGAACAGTATTCTTCATCTGTTGCTTTCCCCTTTGCCACAGAAGTCTTCCCTCTTCTTTCCTTTCTTACACATGAGGTCTTACTGAATTTTAATGTTAATACAAAGCAGTCCAGTTTGACCTTATAGTCTCAGTTTTCATTTCATGAAGGAGAGCAAAAAAAAAAAAAAAGCAGAAAATGGATTCTTATTGGGTTCACCTCAAAATACCACTAGTTCTGGCTTTCTGCATTCTAAAATGCATTAAATATCTAAAGCTAACATGAGAAAGCTTAAACCTAAGTCCATAATAAAAAGCAGATTGTAAGACTGTTATTTAAGACATTGGTTTTAGACTATTTTATTCTCACGCCAAAAAATAAAAAAAGACTATGAAAATTTTCTTCACCATGATAAAGCTAAGAAATGGAAATTTCAGATCCATACTTCTCTTTTAGGGATCCAGAATCCAGATAAACTAGATAAAATTGTATATACCTGTGGTATATACAGAGTATATACAGAGAGAGAGAGAGAGAGAGGAGTGTGTGTGTGTGTGTGTGTGTGTGTGTGTACAAGAGTAAATGACTATGGATTATTTCACTAATTACTATCAATTCTTACTTAGAGTGAGGGGGCCTTTCTAAGGCTAAAGGTGCTCCTAAGGGAAGTCCAAGAAATTAGAGAGAGTCAAGGGCTGGGAATCAAATATACATATTCATTACCTAATATGCCCAATAGGCCACAATAGTGGCTCTGTTGGGGGTATGCAATGCAAATTCACCACTGTGCAGTCCACTTGAAAAATATACCTATTAAATATGCTTAAGTATGCAAATCACTGTTCCAATCTCCAGAAGACTTTGAGACACAATTGACCAGATCTAGTCTGAATTTTCAAGGGGTTAACATGATAAGGTCCAATCAGCATAGCAATTGCCTGTAGATAAAACCAGTGAGTGTGACGCAGCACAACACATGAAATGCTTTGTCAGAGACAAAAAGGAAGACATGTAAGAAGGGAGAATGAGGTAAAGCTTCACATGTGGCTGTATCCTGAGCCACTAATGGAAACTTACTGTCTGTGGGGCCCTTGCATAGGTTTGCAAAGCTCACCTGAAAATGTATAAAATCACACGTGTGTTGAAATTTTGGAATTCTACATATTCATGCTGTTTCCTCTTGGAAAATCAAAATATCCAAATATTTGGAGTCTGCATTCTAATCTAGCAGTAATTACCTAAGCAAAGTCATGCCTGTCCCTTTAGACCAGACCTAGTCTCTGCAGTTTGCTACAGTCCTCACTCTCCCTGCTGGCCCAACCCATGATCTTCCTCACTCCCTGCCACTGTCTGCCCAGCTCTTCCATGTATACCCCTCTCCAACAAGGGCTGGAGAGAACAGAGCCAGGATGCAGAGGCAGCAAACTGGAGCGACTATGAGCAACCAGTGAGTGCTTAAGAAGGGTGAACTTTCTCATCGACAATGGCGAGAGGTGAGTGAGACAAGACAAGAAAGCTGATTTAGTCAAAATGTGAAGTCAATTAAAGATGTTAGATCAGGGAGCTGCCACATCTCACATAGTTTGCAGGAGGGGTAAGTACGGGTGAGCAAGGCACAGCTGGATTCCACTGCAGATCACTAAGGCACAGAGGCACTGGAAAGAATAGCAGGGACGTGGTGGACACCGAAGAGATGCTTGAGACGTGCTTGGCTGTGATGATGGGGAAGGAGTAAAGTGGGCAAGGGAAAAAATCAACAACATCCCTTTGTCTGAGGTCTAAAGCTCAAAAGTCTTCAGAACAGGCATGTACCATGAATACAATAAATGGCAGGTATACAACACTAGGGACCTGTGAAGAATTTGGAGAATTAGGGAATGTATATTCAAAATCCAACAATAAAAAAATGGTGTTCCCAGAATACAAAGCATGTTGACACAACAGAATGAGCTAGCTACCTACTTCAAGCCTTGACACCCGGGAACAGAAATGAAAAGGTAATGTCACAAGTCATCCTGATAGAGAGCCACCAGGTCAGAGGAAAGAGCTCAGGAAACGGAGGAAAGCATGAGTTTTGATTTGTGAGTCAATGGATAAACGATAGAATCTCAGACTGAGGAAGATGGTGTCCAAGGACTCTGCCATGGGCAGATAACACCGGAGTTTATGGAGGATGAGAGAACCGGAGGAGAAGGTGGGGAAAATAGACACACAACAGCTGTTCCTCAGAAGAACTGAGGGACAGTAAACAACAGGCTAAGAAGAAGATGAAGTAGAAAGAGAACTGAGATAATTGTAAGTTAAATTTGAAGAAAGGAGAAATAAATTGTTCTTGATATGACCTGCTGGGTATATAATAACATCTCCTCCGCAAAGACTCAATTAAAACACCTTTCCCCGGAAATAATAATTTCTGCAATAGCTTTCTGGGGTGTAAACAGGGTTCTATCTGTTATTAAGTCTGCTGCCTTCCCCTTTGCTCCTGAGCAAGTTCTCATAGTACCTCATGGTTAATGAGGACAATTACATTTGCAGCTACTGATTTGCCCTGGTATGAGCAAACACAGGTCAGAGAGTATATCCTAAGTGACCTCTCAAGGTCCCACCTGCAGCCTTTTGTGATATCTGGAATTGCCCTGAGGAGGTGGATTTTCACGGGCATCCTTCACCTACCTTGGCCAGGTAGAAAGTGAGCAGTGATGCCACATTAAAACCCAATAAGTAGAAAATCTGTGGGTGAAAAGATGCTAGAAAATTTGGACCTAAGACTGCATTTTGAGCCTCCTTAGCAATACGTCCAGAATCAAATCCATTTCAGAACTCTTGACATCATCGCTGAAGCCAGAATTACTCCTAAATCACCTAACTTAGAGCCTGTAGGTTACAATGATCAGGATTGGTGATTTTGCTTTAAAATAAATAAGTAATTGTCCTTCGTGCTTTAGTGCAAAGATGACATGCCAAAGGAACAACATACTATATTTTCACTTAGGTCACATCTGACACCCAGAACCTCCTCAGAGAAATTACAACATCCAGCTATCAATTGCATTTATTCTCGTAGCAGAAGAGCCATGTGATATTTGAGCTTGATCCACCTGGCTTCAGAGTCCTTTATGAAGCCTTGGCAGGAGCTTCTGCCTTAATTACAGCACTCTCTCTAATTTCAATTTCAAGATACTCTATTTCTCCATCTGTTTACGCCCACTTCCCAATCCACATGCTGAAATCTGCATCCCAAAATTGTAAGAGGTAAGGACATGGGAAGCAACTGGGTCATCTAGGCCTATGCCCCCAAGAACAGGACTAGTGATTTTGTAAGACAGCTGCCTTGCCCAATGTGCACGTGGCTTATCCACCAGTGAGCTAGCCTTCAATATCCACCAAGTCGGCTGAACTTCCAAGACCCCAGATGTGTGAAAACAAATTTCTGTCATCTAGAAAACCTCCTTCATGGAATCCTGTCACTGAATAATAAATAAATGGGCTAAGACAACATCTTACACTGGGTGACCTTAGTGGCTGAGTAGTTCCTCTACATCACCTCCCTAGAAATAGGAGTTAAGAAAGAAGTTGTCTTCCATTGCCAAAGCTTTACAGTGACAGTAAAGTTCTAAAGTAAATATGGGTGATGGAACTGATGCCTAGGAGAGGGAACACGCTGTGGTTTATGCTGAGTATCTTTGCTTAAGAGCAAATAATGTCTCAAATTAGAAATGCTCTGACTTAGCCACAAAAGTTGAAATGGAAATCAGATAGTATGCTCCAAAGGAAATGCTATTTCTAAAATGGACCGAGGCAAATTTTTTCCATTCAGATTAGGCAGTCAAGGACAAAGGAGCGTGTCGCCTTGATCTCTCAAACTTACCATCACACATTCCCATCTTTGCACATTGGATCGCTTGGTCATCTCTATTTCTATTTCAGAAGAATCTTACCTTTTTCGTGGCAAATCTTACCACTTTCCAAGGCTTTCTGACCTGTCTGGCCCACATATATCACTCTTCCATTTGTAGGCTATCGTATTTCAGGGTTCATTTTACCTCTCAACCATATAAACATACACTTAGATGCTCTAAGTTCTCAGCCAGTTGTCAGCTTCTTGAAAACACAGTGTCATAGGTGTCTTTCCTCCACACCACTAACATGGCGCTGTGTGACCAGGTCCTTTCTGTAAAGTCACAGAGCAAATGTTGTGCACAGACATGTGGCCAGATATAAGAAACAGAAAAACAAACATTCAAAGAACTTTAATAATGTAAGAGAAAAATAAAATCACTACCACACTACTTTGTCAAATATTTTCATGCTGCTAACTCTCATGGAGCAAGAATATTCATTTGAGAAAATATATTTGCTATGTCTCTTAACGTGCTTCCTTTTCCCTTCCTCACCAAAATTACCACTAACCCAACTGGATGCTGTTGATCAGATCAGAGCAGATGACCTGTCATTCTAGGTAGGCTGGAGATTTTATTCCTTCTTTTTTTCTTTCCAGCAACAGTAAATGGTACTAGTATAGATTCTAAGAAAATGGGTGAATAAGAGAAAAAAAAAGTCCTGATGGAATTGATATTCTGACGAGGGAAGCAAACTATATATAAAAATTATCAGGTAGTCATCAGAGCTATCAAGAAAATAATCTAGGAAAAAGAGGTAGAGAAGATAAGGAAATGAAGCAACAGTCATCAGGGAAGATGTGAAGATGTGAAGAGCTAACACTTGAATGCAAATGTGAAAAAAGTCAAGGAAAAAGCAATGCTCAAGTAAAGAGCCCTTAACTAGCAGTGGCATGGACTTAAAAGCCCTGAGATTTCTCAAAGAATTAAAAACAGAAATACAACCTGACCCAGGAATTTCCTTTCTAGGTATCTTCCCAAAAAACTAAAGACATATTACAGTGACACATCCACACCCATGTTTATAGCAGCACAATTTATCCTAGCTAAGTCTTGAAAGCAATCTGTGTGGCCATCAACAGACGAATGGATAAAGAGAAAGTGGCCTCCACACATAATGGAATACTACTCAGCTCGCAAGAAAGATAAACTCAAGACATCTGTAGAAAATGAACATACCTGGAAGATGAGAGTAAGTGAAATAAATCAAACACACAAGCTTAAAAAACTGTAATAGTATCTCTCATTTGAATAAAGCAAAGTGGAAATAAAGAGCAAAATAAAGGAAGGATAGAGGAAAACATGGAAACAGAGCTTTTTGCAAATGAGAAAGAGTCTAAGAGACAAAGTATGAGAGGAAGGGAAGAGAATAAAAGGATTTAAGATGTGTCGTGTACCTGTGCCAAATGCCCACAATGAATGTACATATAAGATATGCAAGACATGGAGCTGGAGATTTAGCTCAGTGGTGCCAGTGCCTACCTCTCAAGCGCAAGGTCCTGAGTTCGATCCCGGTAACCACATACAACAATGCTGGGCATGGTGACTCACACCCACCAGCCATCAATACCACATGCCACAGTGTGGGGCATGGTGGCTCATGCCTGTCATCCCAGCACTCGGAGGCAGAGACAGGAGGATTGCTGAGTTCGAGGCTTGCCTGAGCTACATAGTGAGCTCAGGACCAGCCTGAACTACAAAGCGAGGCCCTGTCTCAAAAAAAAAAGATAGGCAAGAAAGACATGAACTACTGGTAATAACAACAATGTAACTGGGGAAAGAGATCCAGAGATGGAAGAAGGAGGGTAGGTGGAGAGGGGGAGGGGAATAAAAGAAATCAAAGTATGTGCTGTAGCTGCGCTTACTCCTTAAGAGGGATGTAAACTTCATGTATTGCAGACATGCACTGAGCAAACACATTTTTTTAAAAGGCTCTGAAACAAATCTGGTTTGTGGTGTTTAAAGAATAATAAGGATACTAGTAAGTCTTGAGCAGAATGAACAAATGTGAGCAATGCGGCATATGATTGATGAGACTGACAGGGATCCAATTTATATAAAAGCAGTAGGACAGAAAGAAAAACAAAAGATTCACTAGTGGTTTCAGTTAAATTTCTCTCCATATCTGTAGATGTATTTTTATTGCTTGTCTACTTTCCCCAACAGAATAAAATCTGCAGAGCACTGAACATTTTATCCTTAACATTGTTGCCTATGAGTCCACAGCAAAACTAACAAAGTTAATCTGCTGTGCAGAGAGCCACAGCAGAAAATCCCAGGCAAAAGGTAAACTGCCAATGAATAACTCAGGCTTGTTGATTTTTGCTATTTTTTGATGAAATGACTTTTATCGTTCTAGTCTTCCTGTTAAGAGAACGGTAATCCTTTAGTCGTACAACAGCCCACCCTTTATATTTAAGTGGAAAAGACAAGATTTACATATTCATTGTAAACTAGAATCATCTGACACCATCTAGCCCCTTTTATCCATATTGAGTTCACTTTAACACTGACTCAAAATCCAAGAATAGGATTTTGTTTGCTACTAATAATTATTCCAAAGGCAGCATTTTCCTACCTATCATCTATGAACAGATTTAGAAGTACTGACTGGCTCATAGGGTCCTTAAAAATCCAAAGTGTTCTCAAAAAAAGAAGAAATCCAAAGTTTTCCAAGTCATTAGGGTTCCACCAATTTAACCCTTCTGGTTGAACTCAATTCCCAGTTCATTCATAGCTTTTGTTTCCTGCTTCACATGTTGAAAGAGGGTATTGAGACACTGGGAAACTACCAATAACTCTTCTCACTTCACAGATAAATAAAACAGAGGGGTGCCCACTTCGGTTAGTGACAGAGCCCTGAGCCCAAATTCAACGTCTGACAATAAATCATACCACCATTTACTTATTTACTCAGCTAATATTTTGGGCTTTCAACTCTGCCATGCACCACGCTCAGCGAAAGAGGGTATGGTTGATTCTCAGTGCCAGATATCACACTATCTAGTATTAGAAGAGGTCAAGTAATAAATCACCAACAAATTATAATTAATATGATAATAGGCATTGAGGAAGAAAGTGAAAAATATCAAAAGCATTCTGAAGATAGTGCGACAGAAGCGGAGAAAACCTCCCAGAGAAGGTGACGCTTAGCCATCCTCTTCGCCACTTCCGTCTCTTAAATAAATTGCCATCGTTTTCACTAAGTATTGGCTGAGACTCTCCAGTGCGAGAAAGTTCATTGTTCTTCAAACGGTAACATCCGCGTCTGTGCATTTTAGGTAGTTTATACACTCTTACTGTGCGCTCCCTGAATCTGTGCCACGTGTAGCTCCATGATACATTTTTGCATCTATTTTGATTCGCTCAGTGTAATAGCATTTCTTTGAATTTTAATTCAGTGATGGTTGAATGTAGCTTTTTCCTAAGGTAACAGTTATTTGAGTCTGTTCTCTGGGAAGAAAACTTAAAAGATTACATGCCCTTATGTAATACATTCTTTGTTCATTTTATTCATTCTTTTGCCTAAAGTCTATGAACCATGTAAATCCTGAGAAGGAAAGAGGGGTCCGAGTCTATGTGTGAAGACTGTACACAGCTCCTTAGATGCTGATTTACGTGGTTGGAAACCCATCTTCTCACACGTGCACTCAATCCGACATGACTCATCTCATCAAGTTTTCAAAATATTTTCTCTTCCCAAAACCCAATAGCCTTCTTCCTGATAAAAAGAGACAGCAACAAAGAAATAAATTTGTTTTCTTCAAAACAAAGATGAATTTCTCAAGGGTGCTAAATTAAGGGCTCCGTAGCTGAAGTTTACATTGCATACTTTTACAGGTTCTGTTGGTGGAAATGTTTGTTGTTTAGAGCTTTCTTTTGCTATCTTGTTCCTCAGTAAGAAAAGTCACACTGCCTGCAAAACTGAGAAACTTATTAGAATCCTGCGGTGTTTGCCGGCTTCAATTTTCACACAGTGGAGCCAACATGAAATGAAAAATAGTGCTGCAAACTGAAATGTGAAACACTTGCAAAAATTCACAGCTGGAGATGGCACTGCCTGGGCTGTGAGGTACACACTGTCCGACTCCACATCCTCCTCCCGAAACAAAGGTGATTTCAACTTGGGTCTTGTCTGGAAAAGTTGAAGTCTTAATTGTAGATTGAAACTGTACAAAACATTTAAGAAAACTGCTGTGGAAAATGCCATGAGGTTTTTTTTACACTCATTTTAGTGATTCCAATTTCCTTCCAATGGGCTTTTAATCATCAGGTGTTTCTAAAATGCAAACTACGACTGCTGGGTCAGTTGAGTTGATCTGTGAAAAAGCCAAACTAAGTCAGTCAATAAACATGTTTATATTTTTTACGCAGGTCTTTCTGAGGCATTTTTTGCCAATGTTCCTAACAGGCAGTACTCTCAGAAAACTTAATGCAAAAATCATGCCAAAATTCAATTCAAGAAATAAGCTTTGAGAGCTATAATTAGGAGCAAATGAAAAAAGTTAGATAAAAATTCCTGGAAATTAGATTAAAATCCCTACAGAAAGTTATAAATGCAAACCAATAAGGGAAGCTGATAAATTAAACTTAAAATTAATAGAAAAATATTAATTAAAACATATTTACTTTAGCTATTAAAAAATAACCACACCATAGTTTATCCAAATGGCTCAATCTAGGACATTGGAGAAAGACAGTGCCAGAAATGAATGTCATGGATTTCTTAACCACATTCACCTATTAGACTGGGTTTCTACATCTCCTAAGAGAAGAACACATGCTCATGAATGACAAATCATTGTGCGTGAAAGCAGAAAACTGACTTTTTCCCAACTCATTTCAATTTATGAATGTAAGACTGGTGAAGCTTTCAGAGTGGTAACCTGATTCTTAAACAATCCTTGCTAATACAGGCCCTAATGTCTCCTTTATAAATATGCTGATTAACAAAATTTTACCAAAGCATATAAATTCTCCCACAGTATTTTAAGTAAAAAAGATCTTTAAGTGAACATTAGAAAATGGGAAGACATCCCTTGTTCCTAAATAGATAGCATCAATATCATTAAAATGGCAATATTAGCAAAAACAATATTTAAATGTAGTGCAGTTTCTATTAAAATGCCATCAACATGGGCTGGAGATTTAACTCAGTGGTTCCAGCACCTGCCTCGCAAGTGCAAGGTCCTGAGTTCAATCCTCAGTAACCACATACAATACTGGGTGTGGTGACTCATGCTCACCAGCAATCAATACCACATACCACAGTGCCAAGCATGGTGGCTCATGCCTATAATCCCAGCACTCGGAAGGCAGAGGCAGGAGGATTGCTGAGTTCAAGGCTTGTCTGGGCTACATAGTGAGCTCAGGGCCAGCCTGAACTACAAAACGAGACCTAGTCTCAAAAAAAAAAAAGCCAACAATATTATTCACAGAACTAGATACAAACAATCATAAATGCAAATAAAGCCAAAAGAGACCTAAAATAGCCAAAGCAGTCTTGAGCAAAAAAACCCAGCAAAGTGGGAGACATCACAATACTGGATTTCAAGTTATACTTCAAAACTATGGTAACGCAACAGCATGGTACTGACACAAAAATAGCCAGGAATAGCGGTGAAACAGAATAAAAGCACAGAAAGAGTTTTACACACGTTCAGCCAACTGACCTTTGACACAGGAACTAAAAATACATGCGGAAGAAAACATAGCCTCCTTAACAAATGGTGCTGGAAAAATTGGTTATTGATGTGTAGATCCATGAAACTAGTTCTATATCTTTCACCCTTTACTAAAATTAAATTAAAATGGATCAAATACAGATATAAATACACAAAAGCTAAAACTATTAGAGGATAACACAGGGGAAAGGCTTAAGTCCATAGCATAGGCAATGACTTTCTAGATAGAACTCTAATAGCACAAAAAACAATAGCCAGAATCAACAAGTGAGATTTGCATTAAGCTGAAAAGTTCTGCACAGGAAAGGAGTGAAAAGACAACCTACTACTACTGCTCTCAAGAGGACTGCTATCTAGAATACACATAAAGAGATAATAAAATGTTAACTTCCCCAAAAGCAAACAGCCCAATCACAAAATAGGTAATGGAAATGCATAGGCACTTCAAGTGTAAGTGACTAATAAGAACATGAAAAACTATTCATCTTCTTTAGCCATTAGAAAAATGGCTAAAGAAATGAGAATTAACTTGTGGCATATACTGTACAAATTTCCCAATGTTATATGTGATTTTGAGATGTATATAAATTGTACCAATAAAGAATTCAATTAAAAAAAAAGAAAAATGCAAACCAAAACAACTCTGAGATTCTATCTTACTTCAGTCACAATGGCTGCCATAAAGAAAATAAAAATCTACAAATGCTGAGGAGGGTATGTGGGAAAGGAAGCTCTTCTACACCTCTGGTGAGAAGGTAAAGTAGCACCACCATGGAAATCAGTATGAAGAATCTTCAAGAAGCTAAAAACAAACATTCCATCTGACCCAGTTACCTCTTCTGAGTACATGGCCTAAAGAATTAAAGTTGTCATATTATGGCGATACACACATACTGTATTTATAGTAGTGCAGTTCACAATGACTAAACTTTGGAAATAGCCTAGATGTCCATCAACAGATGAGTGAAGAAAATTACACTATATATATTTATATACACACACACAATAGAATTTCACCGATGCATAAAGAATGATTTCATATCATTTCAAGAAAACGGATATATTTTCAGACTATAATGCTCCGCAAAATAAATCAGATTAAAAAAATTAAATACGGGCCAGAGATTTAGCTCAGCAGCACAGTGCCTCCCTGCTAAGCACAAGGTCCTAAGTTCCATCCCTGACACCCAAAGAAGAAAAAAAAAGTAAACATGGTATGGTTTCTCTTATTTGAGAAACCTGATATATAAATAAGTAAAAGAGTGAAATAAAAGAAAGATGGTAGAAACAGGGAAGTAGACATTTTGGAGATGGAAAAGGATCAAAAGGATAAAAACTCAAGCTTCTGTACCATGTACGTTAATGGTAGTGAACCTATGGCACGGGGTGGCAGCAGACTGTATACTTGAAAGCTCTTATGTGTTTGCCATCACTGATATATATTTACCAATTCCCCCAAAATGAATGTAACTGTTATGTGGCACAAGTATACATGAATTTAAAAATTGTATAAAATATACTAATGACATTTGAATAAAGTGTTTCTGCTAAAAATTAACATGTTTATAAAATGTGTGAGGTTCTCTTTGACCTTTAGTACCAAATCCGATTCTCCCCATCTCTTATTATTTACTATGGATTTTCCAATCCTTTGACTCTATCCACATTAGAACACAGGCATATATGCTATAATTTTGCACTTTAAGCAGATTTACTTAATCTTGCCTAGGCTAATTTTTCCACCAAAATGTGAAAAACGCATTTAAAAATGTACCTTCAGCATAAAATTTTTATTCAGATTAAATGATAGATGTTCTATCGAATACAATATTGACATATAGTAAGTGCTCTGTAAATGTTAGCTTTCATTACAACTCACGATATGTTCCAAGAAGCCAGAGAAATTTCAACAACTCAACACCACTTATTTATTTAGCAATCATAAGAATCTATTATGAGCAACGCTTTACACCACCTTTGTTAAGTAAAACCAAATTAATCAAACAATTACTCTTCTCAAGTATTTAGTAATATGTCTGGGCATATAAATCACACTCAGAAAAAAATGTTAATACAAAAAGTTTGCATTATGTATCATAAGAAAACGCCATGATGGGATACTACTGCCTAGGATTACTTTCTTCCTCAGAGGACAGCACCCTTCTTTACTTAAAGCACTCCTCCTCCTCCGATCCTACCATGGAAGAATGGACTGCAAGCTTAGCAGCCACCAAACTAGATGAGTACAGCTTAATCATGTGACCCAACTCAGGCCAGTTAGAGGGATTTCTGTGCTAAAGAATGAAAGGAAATGGGAGGGTTGTCCTCTAAGACAAAGGTATAGATGGGAAGTTTAGCAGCAAAGTTCTCCAATATGTTGGGGAATCTTATCTAAAAGAATAAAGAAACACAGCACCAAAGCAGAGGAAGAAGAAAAGAAAGGAGAAGAGAAGAGGGGAGGGGACAGGGAAGGGGAGGAAACATGGGAGGGGAGGGAGAGGTGGGGGGAGGGAAGGGGAAGGGAGGGGCTATCCCCCAGCATCAAGAACAGTGCCTGCCATACCTTAAGCATTCTTTACCTTTCATAAATGAATGAATTAAATCTGGTAATATATCCCACATTTTTAAGCAAATTCAAGTTGTATTTTTCCTCACAGGAAAATCCATACTTATTCTTAGTAGAGTACAAATTTTATGATCCTTTATTTGTAAAATTGTTTTTAGAAAAGTATAATTTTTATAAGGAAAAAAGAGATAAGAATACAAGGAGTAAGACAATCTTCCTAGGTCACTAGCATAGTAGTGCTAATCACCACCACAGATGGGTCACACAAGAATAGGATTCATTTCTCTCATCACAAACCAAGAGGGATTTTTGAATTTTGGTCATAAACTTTCTTGTGCATCTTTGGTCTCAATTTACTAGAACAGAGGCTTATCTACTTGATTTTCAAAACTGTAGATTTTAGAAAGTGAATATCAAAACATAGTCTTTCTTATATTCTCGATTCCATCCCTTTTACTTTCATATGTCTTTTTTGTTGTTGTTGTTCCATTGACCAAAAGGTCAGATACAAATAAATGATCAGGCAGTTAAGAACTGACAGAAAATCAAGACACTAGTATTGAGCTCAATACCAATAGAAACCTCACATTGAGCACATTTTGTCAGTGGTTCAACGTAACAAGCAGAAACTGAAGAAATAGAAACAATGAGAAGAAACAATTGACTGAAAATTACCACATTGTTGAAATCAACCAGTGCTAGCTATTACAAACTGTGTTGTTATCATGGCTGTGTATATGTCGCTGCGGCATGATGCTTTTAATTCTCTCATGAATATACCCAGAAGGGAAGTAGCAGGGTCAAATGGGACAGCGAACCCTAGCCCTTTGAGGGATCTCAACGCTGATTTCCACAGTGGCTTCACCAGTCTACATTCCCACCAACTTTGGAAAAGGGTTCCTTCTCCTCAAATCCCCACTAGCATTTATTCGTTGATTTCCTGATAGCAGCCTTTCTTTCTGGAATAAGATAGAATCTGAGTGTGGTTTTCATCTGCATCTATCAAATGACCAGTGATGTTAAGTATTTCTTCATATGTTTCTTTGCTGCTTTCATTTATCTAAGAAATGTCTGTTCATTTGAGATGCCCACTTTTGAATTGGTTCTTTAAATTTGGATAATCTGGTTTTTACAAAGATGACCAGCAGAATCTTTTCATCCATGAAAAAAATTAAATGAAGCAATACTATACTGAAATACTGAAATTAGGTAATCAAATACTGAAATGAATGGAATTATAAATACCATCTTCAAGGCCAATGATTCTCAAAGTGAGATCCTCAGGTAAGCAGTGTTAATGACAATTGTAACTTACCAGAAATGTAAATTTATTGGCCTAGACCAATGTCTACAGCACCACAACTCATAATAGTTAAATCCTGGAAACAACCAGTACCCATCAACAAATGATTAGATAAAGAAAAATCAGGTATTTATATATATTGGAATACAACTCTGCTATAAAGAATGACAGATTTGAGATGTTTGTAGGAAAGTGGAGACACCTGGAAAATATAATGATGAGTGAAATAAACCATACACATAACCTTAAATACCCTTGGTATCTTTCACTCGAGTAAGGCAAAGTGCAAACAAAAAGAATAATAAAGGATGAATAGTAGAGGACAAGGAGATGAATCCCTTGCAATAGGGAAATAGTCTAAGGTATGAGGGGTGGGGAGGAGGGGAAGGAGAGCTGAGTGGAATAAAGATATGTCATATACAGGAACCAAATAAACTCAACTCATGTAAATGCTATATGCCAAAACACGACCTAAAATTAATACCAACAAGAATGAAAAATGCAATACATGTAACTATACCCCAAGATGACTGTAAGCTGTATGAAGTGCAAACATGTACTAATAAAATTTTAAAAATAATAAATTTAAAAAGAAAAGAAAACTGCACATGGAATTCTCTTGACCCCAAAATCTCCCCCAGGTTTTGTCCCCATTGACAGATTCCCAGGGAAGAGAAAAGAGATAGTCTTTACTGGAAGAAATATCTGGAATGTGGCATATGAGGACACACCTTGAGCCTTGCTGCCTTTTACAAAACAGTATAGAGTTGTAATTAGAAGAGACAATGGATCCCAAAGGACCATGGTACCATGGCAACCAGTGGGACAATGGGATGAAGAACTAGGTTGCAGCTCTCACTGGCAGTTACATTATTTCTAACATCGTTTCTGAAAAAAGCACCTGGGTCTGGTTAAGAGAAGGTGACTCTAGAAAGAGAGGGTTAGAAATTTTGCATTTATATGGTCTGTATGGGGACACTTAGTAAGAGGGAATGTGGATATTCTTGTGATAGTAATATATTGAAGCTGCAGAGTAACCCAGGGAAGATCAAATGAGAGAAACAAACAGGGAAAATTGTGCATCTGATCTCCTCCTCTTCTTGGGTGCAGCACTCAGTGCCCCACACGTAGCCATCTTATCTTTTATTTTGAGACAAAGTGTCATTAGGTTACCTCGGCTGGCCTCAAACTTGTGTGAGCTTCCTGCCTCAGCTTCCAGTGTAGCTGGGATACAGGCATGTGTTGCCATGCTCTGAGAGAATCGCCTTTATAAAATAAAAATTTAGGAAAACACTTGTAAAAGATGAGCAGACATGGGGAGAGTGAAACATTGATCAGAAAGAAAACCTAGGAGAGGCATAGGTCTAGCCAGAGGAAGTAAAAGTTATATTTCCAAATGTAAAAACAAACAAACGGGCCGGAGGGTTAGCTCAGTAGTTCCGGTGCCTGCCTCGCAAATGCAAGGACCTGAGTTCGATCCCCGGTAACCACATATAATGCTGGGCGTGGAAACACGCCCACCGACAATCAACACCACATACCACAATGCTGGATGTGGTGGCTCACGCCTGTAATCCCAGCACTCGGGAGGGCAGAGACAGGAGGATTGCTGAGTTCGCGGCGGCTTGCCTGGGCACCATAGTGAGCTCAGGGCCAGCCTGAACTACAAAGCGAGACCCTGTCTCAAAAGCAAAAAAACAAGCAAACAATTATTTAGGTAACTCTGACCCTGTGGTACAAAGGCAGACAAAAGAGGGGAAGAGGAGAGATGTCATTTTGACCTCAAGAAAAGAACTAGAATTGAAGAACTTTGTGTAGATTCTTTCTAGTGGACGTAATCGTGGGACCTTCACCTTATTGAAATGGCATTATAAGGGGAAAATACTCATAAATATATTTAAGTCCAAGGCCATATTCTTAGTTTCCCTTTGGAGAAAGATCTAGAAAGGGTCCATTCTACCAGATAAAGAAAAATGTCAAAATGGGAAAGATCTTGACCTGGATGTTAAAACGGCCCCCTGTACCAGAGGCTAAGAATTACTACACTGCTGCTTTCTTCTTACCGGTTTCCCATTAAGAAATACACCAGACACTGACGCACTCCAATAATTTTATTAGTTCTATCCAACTCCTGAGGCTTAGAAGGACAACCCCTACCTCAAGAGCAAAGCCTAGAAACGGCAAACACGCATTCATTTCGTTCTGGTTGTCAGAGCTGGGAATGTATAACCTGTGTTTCCACAGCCCTGGAGGTCAGTGCTTGCCTAGATTTGAGTCAAGTGGGGAAGTTAACTCCTTCTGGACAAGAGAGAAATGTACCCCTTTAAAGTCCATATTACCCAAAACTACTCTGAGAATGGGAGGTCAAGGGTGTCTCGAGAAAAACACTCCCATCACAACCCATCGACTGTCTTCTTCAGGTCTCTTCCATCTAAAGTAAGCAAAATAAAATTATCTCTGAAAGGAAAAATACATCTACATGCATTCTTACTTGCCAGTGTTAGCAGTGAGAAGAGTCCCCTGAAGAAAGCCCAGAGAACAGTATAAGGGAGCCACCAACCAGGGCTAACAAGATTATATCCACGCGGGACGTTCACATCAGTGGCTGAGCCGTCGCTGTTCTTGCGGTGTAAGTTAGCCAACCCAGAGCCCTCAACACAAGTTACCTCTCCAGTGATGCTCCTGCTCTCTTTCTTCATTGCTCTTGCATGTAAAACTATTTAAGACCACTACCTTCACATCAGATTCAGCCCTTATCTATGTTCAGATGGGAAAGTCATGAATGAAAGAAAAAGGAGATAAAGAAAATAGGAAAAAAATAGAAACAAAACTTTTATAAATAAGAAGGAAAAAGTGTTGAGGGGGGAGGGGAATGGAGGGGAAAAAGAGGAATCAAGATATGTTATGAACAGATACAAATTCCCTACAATTAATGTGATCCTTATATGTATCGATAAAATTAATTAAAAAGAGAAGCACCAAAACAGATTGAAAGCTTAAATGTAAAATCAGAAACTATGAAACTACTAGAAGAAAACATAGGGAAAATATGTTAGGCAACTGGAATAAGCATAGATGTTTTAGATAGGGCCTCAAAAGCAAAGAAAACAAAAGTAAAACCTGATTTAAAATAAAAGATTACAATACACGAAAATATTTAGCAAAGGAAGCAATCAACAGAATGGAGAGACAATTTATAGAATGGGGAAAAGTGCAAACTATATATCTAAGAAGGAAATAATATTCAGAACACATAAGGAACTTAAATAACTCAATAGCAAAACAAATGAAAGAATCATCCAATTAAAAGTAAGCCATAGGGCCAGGAATTTAGCTCAGTGGTACAGAGCCTACCTTGCAAGCACAAGGGCCTGGGTTTGATCCCTAGTACCACAAAAAAAATAAAATAAAATAAAATAAAATAAAAGCCATAAGAAGCCATAAATCTAAATAGAGATTTCTCAAAAGAAAACAAATATTCAGCAAGTACATGAAAAAGCCTCTCTCTCTCTCTCTCTCTCACACACACACACACACACAGACACAATGAAATATTCAGTCATGAAAAGAATATAATTACACCATTTGTAACATCATGGATGGAGATGAGGTCATTATGTTAAGTGAAATAAGCTAGGTATAGAAAGACATATACAGTAATTCATTTCACTCCTATGTGAAATCTGAAAAACTTAATCTTACAGAATATGAGTAGAGTGGTCGGTCATAACCAAGACCAGGGAAGGGGTGGGGACAGTGTCGAATGGGGTCTACGTTATAATTAGAAAGGAGACATCACTCTGGTGTTCCATTGCATGCGGGAAAACCTAGATGATAAATAATATGATTAAGATTTTTCATATTTTCATCACAAAAAAGATATTTGAGAAAATAAATGTGCTTATACCAATTTAAGCATTATACAAGAATATATGTATTAAAATATCTCATTAAACTTCAGCACTATACTTTGTATTCAGAAACCATGGTGTAATTCCAAAAGATTTTCAGTGCCAATAAGATTCACTTATAGCCAATTTTTAAAAATTACCCTGTATTTTTAGTAATAAGTATATCCTATGTAGTGTTTGTATGTATACATGTATGCACATATGTATATATATGTATATATATGAGATAATCATGTATCTTTATGGAAAGTTTATTAAATACATTATTGAAATGTTTTATCTTAGACTGTAAATTTCTGAAACACATGCTTTATAATTTTCCACTCCCAAATAGATGTTTAAATTTCTTGTTGCAATTATTCAATTGAGTCTATATTTGTAAAATCCATACTGCTTAGTATATATGGATAACTACAGTTTCTTGAGTAGATTATATTTCTAATACTTTGGGATTAATTTATATTTTGTGTGATTTTTGAAAATTGTGAAATTAGTTTCTTTTACTGTTTCCCCAGCATACTGTTTTCTATTCCTTTATTTTCATACCTTCTTAATCACAATACTATTTTAAATGTTTATGATACAAACTATTCATACCTATGCAAAAATATAAAGAAAATTGATCACATTGTGTACACCACGAACTATCAACAATTACCAAAAACCACTTGCTTCATCTGTTCCTTTTTCTTTTTCCTAAACTATTTTATAGGATATTTTAAATATAATAAGATATATAGCTCTAGGGAAAAAAGCAGATTACAACATCCAGAAAATCCATTGCTAAAGACACAGCAATTCAATATTTTTAAAATATTTCCTCCAGAGGTGT
>PVIC010036563.1:0-18514 GCA_004025085.1 Thryonomys swinderianus
ATAACATTATGGGCCTTTTCTCCGGACATGGGTGTGGCGTGGATCACGCCAGAGCAGGTATCAATGGAAACATGCACATATTTCAACGTGCCAAACTCTGCAATATGGGTGACGTCCATTTGCCATACTTGCAAAGGACGCAAGCCACGGGGGTTAACCCCATATGATGGAGAATGAGCGTGGACACTACATTGAAAACGTTTTAGGACAAGGGCTCTGGTCTATCTGCTCAGTATCCAGCAGACCCAGAATTGCTTTATTGTCTACCATCAATTCCATGAGAGGACGCTGTTCCAAATCTAGGGATAAATATGCTAAATCTGTCCCCGACGATCCAAACCCTTTATTACCTCTTTTTTCCCCTTTTGCTGCAAAGCTACCATGCAAGCTGGGCAAGATGACTAACTGGGTTGTTCTATCCCCGGGAGAAATCGCAGTGATCCCTCTGGGAGAGGACACCATGACCTTAACAACTCCGGAATAGTCAGGGTCAATTATACCTGGATGAACCACCAGTCCTCTCAGGGAAGATGATGATCTGCCAAGGAGAAGACCCACAGTGTCAGATTTCAAGGGCCCTTGAAAATCTGTCTCAATTAGTTGCACTCCCATCTGAGGAGTTAATACCAGTCAGGTGGTGGAACGGAGGTCCAGCCCTGCGGATCCCGTGGTGGCTCTCCTCGGTTCGGTGGGGGGCGCAGGGTTGGCCACCTCTCCCCGTGAGGTTCCTCTCCTGGAATATTCTCCGCTGCCCCATATATTTGGGGGCCCTGGGGACGTAGGCCCTTCTGCCTGTTTTTTGGTTGGGTAGGCTGTGGTGGAAGGGGCTGACCATTAATGTCTTTTACCGATCTACACTCATGTGCCCAATGGTTCCCTTTTTTGCACCGGGGGCAAAGGCCAGGTTGTTTTGACCATTGGCCACTCCCTGTTCCACTTCCTGATGTTTTCTCAGGGCAATGCTGTTTTAAGTGACCGGGTTTTCCACGTTGATAACACACCCCCGCACTTCCTTTTTTACCTTGAGTCAGCTTAATGACGGCTGCTGCGAGTCCTGCATTGGTCAGTGGACCTCCCAGTTCTCTGCAGACTTTCATCCAAGCCTCTAGTCCTTTGCTCTTATATGGGGTAATAGCTGCCCTGCATTCCTTAGTGCATTGCTCATAAACTAGCTGCTTTATTAAAGGCATCGCTGTATCCGGATCACCATAGATGCGCCCTACAGCCTCGACCATTCGAGCCACAAAGTCAGAAAAAGGCTCCGCGGCTCCCTGAATGATCTTTGTAAGATTTCCACTAACCTCCCCTTTGTTAGGTAGCGACTTCCAACCCTTAATTGCTATATTGTTAATTTGTTCATACACTTGCGGAGGGTACCCTGTCTGCTGCTGTGAGAACCTCCCCTGCCCCAAAAGCATATCCCTATCCCAGGCCGGTTGTCCGGCTGCCTGATTAGCAGCAGCCTGGTCATTAGCGAATTCTATCAAAAAGGCTCTCCAGTCCAGATATTGTCCTGGGGAGAGGCATGCTTTAGCCACCCCTGCCCAATCACTTGGCGTCATGCAATGCCTATTCAACGCCTCCACTTGCGCTAACGTATAGGAGGCAGTAATTCCGTAAGTGTGCACCGATTCGGCAAGGCCTTTAATGACTTTAAAGTCCAAGGGCTCATGGTAGCGCTGTCCTGCCTGGTCTTGGAATACTGGGCACATTAGGGACAATTCTGTACGAATGGCACGTCAAACTTCTGGGCAAAAGGAACTTCCGGTCGCGCCAGTCCCAGCAACATGGTAAGGAGGGGGAGCAGAAGCGGTAGGTCCCGGATCAAAGCTTCCCCTCTTTTTTCTTTTTTTCTTCCCCGTAATCTTCTCAAGCCTTCGCACTAATTCCTCACCAGAGTCTGTGGACTCATTCTCTGATGTTGACTCACCCCCCGACGTAGAACTGCTCCCTGCCTTTCCTTTGTCCAAGTTAACGGACCGCTGTTCCTTAATCTGCTCCAGCGCCACCTGGCCTTTCTCTACGGCTTTAAAACACCTTTCATCTCTGAGACAGTCCCTGACAAGGGTCCACACAGGTTTTACTCCTGGCTTAAGCAAACCCTGCATCCGCGCGCCATCTAGATCTCTCCCTAATTTTTTCCAACTTTCCAAGGTTAAGTTACCTGACACAGCGAACCATGGAGCTATATTGTCACATTCTAAAAGAAATCGTTCCAAGGTACTTTTCTTAAGCTTCAGACCTTTTGCCTGAAGAGGCTCCTGAAGAGCCAAAAAAAATTGGGTGCGACAGAGCAGCGCCCGTATTTTCCTTTCACTTTTGCTTTGCCCACCTACGTGGCAAGCCTCACCTAATCCTTGATGATTAGGAATCGCCTCCTTTTCCGAGGTCTTTGTCTTGTCCCAACTTACCTGGGAACTTACCAGCTAGCTGCCCTGACAGCAAAAAGTTCTGAGCCGCAGCAGTGGAAGTCAGGATTCCCTGTACGGTCCACCAGTTGTCGCTTCCCCTCGACCCGCAAAGAAGACACGACCGCGAACTCTTCTTTCTGCTGTTTATTCAGGAACCTTTGCTCAAGCAAAAACAAAAAAGGCTCCGTTTCACAGGCATCTCCCAGTATATATACATAGTCATCAGCCAATGCCTGGAGGACACGTGGCATTCCGGGATAGGAGGCTATACAGCAGAAGCAAACCGGCTGATCAGGCAATGCCTAAATATAGACTTGTTTTTCAGCGGATATAGACTTGTTTTTCAGCGGTTCAGACCACCTGACCTACTTCCTCAGCGCTATCTTTTGGGCGTGGTTGCCCTTTGGCTCTCCACAGTTTAGGAGAAGACAAAAACCTTGTAAGGAAGGAGTCTGGTTTTATAGTCTATCTGGGAAGGAAGAGAAGCTTGGAACAAAATGAGACACATTCAAATTAGAAAGAGTGAAAGTCAAAGGAGAAGGGTCATGGTTAAGCCCTAAACGTTGAAGCAACTTCCAAGGACAGTGGGTTGTACAAGGCTGTTGTGTCTACGCCACCATATGTGTTCCAAAAAGAGGGATGGAGAAGGTTCTTAACCGGCCAGCCTTACAAAAAAGAAGAAAGCAAGGAGTGGGTTAGTCAGGGTTCTCAGAAGCAGACCCACAGCATGGCTGGGCATGCATACACACACACACACACTCAAACAGAGCTGACCCACATGGCTGCCTGTCAGTTGGTGACTGAAGCACTGATGATCAACACAATGCTGAGGCCTGGCTGCTGAGTTCTCTGGGGCAGGAGCAGGGACTCTCAGGCAGTTTCCTGTGGGGCAGTCTGGCCAAGAGGACTCCTCTGCCTTTGGGAATCTCAGTGTCCTTAAACCCTTCAATCTGATTGGGTGAGATCCATTCATATTGTGGCGTGTAATCTTTTGTACTCATCGTTTACTCATGTAAGTCTTAATCTCACCTAAATAATAGCTTCCTGACATCTACACTGATGTTTGATCAAGCCACGGGCACCTTAACTAAGTCAAGATGGCATGAGAAAGTAATCATCACCAAGGTGCTGGCCACAGGCCCTTCCAGCAGCACCATCATGTGAGATGAGTAGCAGGAAGGCTCAAGAGGCCGTCGGAAGACCATGGTGAGAGTCCTTAGAGTTAGTGTTCGGTAGGTAGATGGTGTCTTAGCCAGTGTGGGCTACTGAAGAAAATACCATACACTGATGGCTCATGGAGAGCAGGAATTTGTTTCACATGGTTGTGGAGGTGAGAAATCCAAGATCAAGTTGCTGGCAAAATTGGTGTCTGGTGAGGACTTGATTTCTGGTTCACAGCCGGCTGTCTTCTTGCTGTGTCCCGGCGTGATGCGAGAGTGAGAGATCTCTCCTGGGCCTTCCTCCCAGGGCTCCATGCTCATTCATGATGCCCTGATCATTTCCTCAGAGCTTGTGCTTCCAAGTGCCACTACAACGGACATGAAGTTCCAAGACACGAGTTTTAGAGGAACATGAATATTTAGACCATAGCAGTCGGGATGCTGTTGATAGTGGGGTATATAGATCTCTTGTTATCACTTTCTGTGGGGAGAAACAGTGCTAGCACATATTAGGTAAGACATACATGTGTGTGAGAAACCTCTCAAGCACCTTCAAATCTACTGTCCTCAGGTACAGCTGAGGCTCCTGGACCGTTCTAGGGATGTGACTGCCCAACCCACTTGGAATTTTAGAGAGCTCACAGGGAATCAGCACTGTAGTCTAGCAACTTGGCTTTTAAACAAAGGGAACACATTGCATGTAAGGTTGGGCCAGTCTATATAAGAAATGACAAGTCAGTGGTTGGGCACTTAGGATGAAAGAGGTGCAGACAGAGAGCCCCCCGGGAGCTGGACTTACAGAGTCCTGCTCCCCACACCCTCCTGCCCCACCTCAGCCCAGGGCCTGGTGTTGCCTCACACACCATCTTATCTCTGCTAGGAGGTGAGCAGAGCCAAAGGGTCTGGGGTGTCCAAGATCCAGTATCTGGAGATTAAAGGACTCAGGCCTGAGGTTGCACTTGCATTCTTATATTCTCTAACAAGGGCCTTCCAAAAATGTCTCTGGGTCAACCTGGCCGACCAGCTGTTTCTGTTTGTTCTTTGAGGTCAAAATGGTGTCTACATTTTTTTTTTTATTTTTTTGAGACAGGGTCTCGCTTTGTGGTTCAGGCTGGCCCTCAGCTCACTATGTAGCCCAGGCAAGCACTGAACTCAGCAATCCTCCTGTCTCTGCCTCCTGAGTGCTGGGATTACAGGCGTGAGCCACTATGCCTGGCAGTGTCTACATTTGTATAAAAATGGCAGGGAAGAAAATACAAAGACAGTCTATATGGTTTCATGATGATGATGTGAAATTCAAATGCTATTGGTTATCAATAAAATTTTATTGAGACACAGTCATACCCATTTGTTTACACTCTGTTGCCCGTGGTTAATTGTGTGTTCCCTTGGCAAGGTCACCATATCACAGAACTCTGAGTGTCAAAGCGTGGGATATTAACTGTTGGTTCCTTCATAGGAGAAGCTCCCCATTTCTTTTCCCCAACTGCTTGGATAGCTTCTAAGTTTCCTGTGTTAACTTTTACCAGGAAAGTTGACCCTGCAATGTCAGGGCATGGGAGGCAGGAGCAGAAGAAGCGTTTTTCATAGTGATGTGGTTGGAATAAAATAGTTTGGTGCAGCAGGGGAAAGGAAGTGGGATGATGAAAGATGCTGCGATTCAATTGAATTCTATTCATTCTTTTAGACTGTGACTCTGGCTTTCATTAGGGCCTCTGCGAAGTCTTTGATGACTTCCTCATGGGACTAATCAAGAAAATGTGGATTTGATGGTAACAATGAGATGTCTGTGTCGCCAGCTGATCCCCTGATCCCCACACGACTTAATTAGTGAATTGCTGCCAAGTGATGGTTTCTAGTGACACACACCAGGGCTATACCTTGGCGCCTGTCCTGTCAAACCTTCACATCAGATATTGGGACAGAGATGCACAGAGCATGCTCATTATGTCACGAGTGCAATAACTAATAGGAGGCATTAGTTCAATTTGGAAGACCTGAGTGTTTCCACAATTATAATCCAAAGGTGTGATGAGATGAAAAAGCAGACCTAGTCTTATGACTAAGAAGACAAGTGTAAGGCTCTGATTGCAAAAAAAGGACATTGTGTTGTGTCAGACAGACAGTAGGAGCCTGTGGTGTTGTCTGGGCTTTGTATGGAGATCTCTGGGATTGGGTGACCCCAGCCAGGGCCCCAGGTGCTGGGAAAATTGTGCAGGTCGCTTCCCCTGGTCTCTGGTTGGTGGTTGTGTCCAGGAGCCTTCCCAAAGTTCCCTGAAAGCCCCAGTCACAAGACTGAGGACCGTGGCCATGGAAGGCTGCCTCTGCAGGGTTCTTGTGTGTGTGCTGAGGGTAACAGTGCCCGGGTGCCTGAAGAGCTATAATGTGGGTGAACCCAAGGATGAAAATGTGGCTGGGTGGGGGCAGCGTTTCTGACTCTCATAGCTCCATGATTTGGGGCTGTGTTGGGCAGCGCTGTCCCAGCAGCAGAGCTCCAGGAGCCAGACCCTGGGAATGTAGTGGGGAGATGCTGGTGTGGAAGAGAGGGGGCATGTTGGCCCCTTCCAGGGCCAAGATGGCCTCCTCCATGAGTGACATGTCTGGGAGCTCTGCATGCTGGTTCTGAGTGGAGCCTCCACAGTAATGCTGGAGGCTGGGTGTGATGGTGGCTGCTGCTCTTTCTGCATGAGCAGTGGGACATGCTGGGCCTCTCCCAGTCCCAGCTGTGATCCCCCTGACCTTCAGCACCACTGTTGCTCAGCACAATGCCATTCAAAAGTAGCCCCCTGGGGAGACAGGAGGCTGTGAGATCCTGCCTGTCCCCAGCCCAGCAGCCTCCTGGGTTGCACAAGAGGCCCCTGGGGTTCATACCTTTCCCAGCCTCCTCTCCAAGACCCTGAGCTGGAGCCCAGAAGCTCATGGCACACACAGCTCATTATTTTGCAGCCACTGACTTGAGATCTGAAATCAATCGTGTCTCACATATTCAGCCCTCCGTTTGATACTGTTTTTCAAAGGTGCAATAACATTCAGAAATGACATTGCATTTCCTAATTATGAAAGTCTGTCATTGCTCAGTCTAGAATGACTTGGCTGCAGGATTTTCTTTCCCTCTCTCTCTCCTTGGTGAATGTTACATACAGTAGGATTATTTTAAAATTGCTTTGGAAGAATATATTTCATCAGTCAAATATGAGCATGCTTATTACCAGAGTTGGAAGGCAATTTAAGAGGTAGGATGAACTAGCAGGGACTCCGGAGGCCTTGGGAAACCTGCCCTCCCTCGCCCCACGGCTGCCTTCTCACTGGAGCCAATCAGCCTTCCTCCTAGCAGGGCCTGTAGCTCTTCTGCCCGCCTTACTGCATCCCACTAGCAAAGATCATTAGCGATTTGGAAACTAGCAGGGGCTGCTGGGAAACCCCAGTTGAGAGCCTAGGCTGGATGGAGGTGGGACCGGAATTTGGCCTTAGAGAAAGGCTCCTGGGAGTTAGCAACCCTCAGTACTCCTTGGGAAGCCAAAGGCCTTGTTAGCTGAGGAGCAGGGAACATGAGTGCTTTTGTGACTTGTGGGGCTACTCAGTGAGCCGCCAGCTTCTAAGTGATCAGGAGCTGCCTGAGCCCTTCCAGGTTGCTGTAACCAACTCCATAGCCAGGTGACTTCTAAATAATTGAAAACCATTTCTCTCAGGTCTGTGCCCTGGGAGCTCCAAGATCAAGATTCTGGCAGAATTTGTGTCTACCAGGACCATTTTCTGGTTCAGGAGCCACATATGGCACCTGGCGTGAGGGCCCTCTGTGGGGTCTCTTTTCTTCTTTTTTTTTTTTTTTTTCTTTTTGAGACAGGGTCTCACTTTGTAGTTCAGGCTGGCTCTGAGCTCACTATGTAGTCCAGGCAAGCCTTGAACTCAGCAACCCTCCTGCCTCTGCCTCCCGAGTGCTGGGATTACAGGCGTGAGCCACCATGCCCAGCTCTGTGATATGTGGTATTGATTGCTGGTGGGCGTGAGTCTCCACACCCAGCATTGTATGTGGTTACCGGGGATCGAACTCAGGACCTTGCACTTGCGAGGCAGGCGCCGGAACCACTGAGCTAATCCTCTAGCCCCAGTGGGGTCTCTTTTCTAAATGTGATAACCCCACTCAGCAGGGCTCTGCCACCAGGCGCTGATCTCCTCCCAGGGCCCCTTTAGATCCTACCACGCAGGGAAGGAGATTCCAGCAGATGGATTTGGAAGGGCCAAAAGCATTCAGCCTAAAGCCCAAGTCCTTGTTCCTGTTCACGCATGCAGCTTGTTGAGTCTCAGAAACATCGCAAGAAATTGAAAAATGCTAGTCCTGAAACAGAGCTCGGCTAGGGTTGCAGTATCGGGACAACAGGGGCCTCTGGGACATGAGGGAGGAGATGGATGGACAGGAGGTCAGGATGCAGCATTCTGTGGAGATGCAAGTGGTTTCTGTCCCGGTGAGGGTGTTACAGAGGAGGCTCGGTTTCCAGATGAGGCACCACCTCAAGGGTTTGAGCTCGATTTGTGCTAAGAAATTCAATGATAGGCATGGTGGTGCACGCCTATAGTCCCAGCACTGAGGAGGCTGAGGCAGGAGGGTTACGACTTTAAGCCCAGTCCCAGCAATTTCATGACACCCTGTATCAAAAATTACAAAAAAGGACTAAATGTAGCTTAGTGTGAAGGATGTGGATTCAAGTCCCTGTTCTACCACCCAACTAACAACCCTACCCATCACGGGTCAATAGTCTTGCTTTGTGAGCAAGTGGTACCTTCCGTCCTAAGCTCACCCCAGTCATGTCTACAAGGGGACTGGCTAGAGGCCAAATGCTGGTCACATGGGACCTCCGGGGGCTGGAGCGAAGGGGCTGCCTCCTTCAGAGCAGGAGGTGCCTCTGCTTTTCCTTCTTCATTTTCCTCCGTTCTTTCGTAGTGAAGACCTCTTCACACTGACACATTATGAATATGCAGAGAAAACTGTCTGAGGCCACTCGGCGTCTCTGCACGGAGACCGGGTTTCATTCCTGGGACTCGAGTCACCGGAACTTTCCTGCATTTTTTCAGCAGCACCTGGAATAGATTTCGCTTCATATGAAATGCAAAATGCTGCCGACTAGAAAGCTCACCCCAGTCTCTGATCCAGGCGAGGGTTCTCAAGCCTGGTGTTCGTCTATTTTTTCCCTTCAAAATACCGCTCTGCTCAGCCCACAGATGGGGCTCACAGGATAAGTAGATGCATAATATATCACCCCAAATATTCCACCCGGCTTCTCTCACAGGTCAGGAAGACTTGCAAATGGAGTCTTCGGGGTCACTGCATTTTCCTCCCACAGAAAGGCTCTCATAATTAAGATCGTGTCAGCATTTCCATTACAAAACCTGGTGGGGAAATCCACCCCAGAGTACAGCTTGGCGTGGAGGAAGCTCCCCCCACCCCCCGCGACTAGAAAGTGCCTTTTCTTGGGAAAGTAGAGAGAGCCAAGCTCCAAGGAAGCCGGGCGTGATGTCCGTGCTGTGGGCTGACGGTCAGGGAGCCGGGGGGCAGGGCTGTGGCCTAGGAAAGCGGGTGGTGCTTCTGAGTCCCAAACCAGCGTCCCCGAATTGTCCTCTGCCGAAGCAGGTAACAGAATCAGCTGATCGGCGCCTGTTGTGCCTACTCGGACCCTCCTCCGGCCTGTCTGCCGCAGCCTGAGAATCTGCCTCTTGTCCCTGCGTTTGGCCGGGAGCGGTGGCCTCTGACCGCGGTGACCTTAGCCAAGTGCCTTCTCCTCCCAGGCCTCGTTAGCTCCCTTCTGAGCCGCCGCGCACGGAGGAATGTGTCGCACACGTGCCCCAAGTAAATCATTTCATTCTCAAGCAGCCCTTTGGATTCGGTACTATACTGGGCGGCACCAGGAAGCTGAGTAAGGCGCACGGATCCCCACAGCTAGCCACGCTGCAGATCGGGCTTCAAAGCCAGGCGGCCAGGCTCCACCGGGCTGAGCTGCCCCTGGCAGGACGACTGTCCTGAGTTGGGAGGAGTTTGTGGTTGGTGTGATTTCACCTTTGTGGGCGTGGGGCTATTTTTCAGGTATTTTTTTTTAAATCTCAGCCACCATGTCTTTGTATCCAGCTTCCCACCTTCCCCGTGGACTCCTCTGTTAATCACCCCCTCCTGGTGCCCCTCAAATCTTTGATTTGCGGACAGCTAATGTTATCAGCTCCTTTATGCACGAGTGTTACAAAGTGGTGATTGCTTTTCTCAGATAACACGTGTTCATTTCAGTGCAGCTTTAACTGAGAATTCCCCAGTCTGCTCACTCAGGGACCACCTCTTCCCTTCTCCAGCCCCATGTCATTCCATCCTCTGGGTTTCAGAACGAACCCAGTGTCATCCCCTAATTTGGAGTCCATCGCATACACGTGTCTTTCTAGTTTATCAAACGGGAGGTGATGGTTTCTGAGTTGTTGTGAACTATTGAAAACCTCAGAAGGAACCCTGTTCACTCATGTCTTGACTGATCACTGTCCAGGGACCCAGGGGAAGCCACTGTTTCAGCAGGATGGTGCCACTGGGGGACGTGGGCGGGAGGGCTTTTGTTATACACGTGTTCCGCGTTGTCTTGGACTCTGGCTTCTACTGACCAGGCTTTTCAGGCCAGCAGTGCCAATCTGGCCTGTCCCCAGAGCAGGAAACCCATGAGTGGGTTCACTTATCTGGGACAGATGTTGGGGTTTCCTAGTCCCTCTTACTGTCCTGGGACTTGCACTGTTTCCTGTGTTTTCCGCCCACACATCCCTTATGCTCACTGTGCCCACTGATGGGCAGGCAGGGCTGGGCACATGCTGAACCCGTGGGTGAGCACTGTGTCCTCTGCGTGCTGTTCCCTGGACTTGCGGGTTCTGCCAGGGCTCTGCCTTTGGCCCTGGCGTTAGTTCCTCATCTTCGAGTTTGATTGAGCACAGGAATTTGATGACCTGTGAAACTCTCAGTCCAGGCAAACTCAGGGGACTGTCACCCTACGTTTCTCTGGATTACTTGTCCCCAAACTCCTTCCCTCCTATCAGGTGTTTGCACAAACCTTGCCTTCTCTACCCTGACCATTCCCTATTCCTCCAATTTTGCTTATTTAGTGTTTTAATGACTGACAAGCTTCTTTTGTACAATGTTCTCTACATATTTATTATGCCTATTGCTTATTATTTATTTGTTGCCACTAGAACTAGATACCGTGAACCCTATTTTGTCTCTTGCTTTGCTTAATTGCCTAGATCACTGCCTGGTTTATAACACTGAATGAGTGAAAGAAGGTTCACCTTTTCTGTGTATATTGCACTGGTGCTATGGAGGGGGTAGTTCATAAATATTTACTTATTTGTATTAGTGTGGAGAGGGATTTTAAGAAGCATAAAGTGTAGTCCTTGACTTAAAACAAGGTATAATCTGAGAGGAAAAAGATAGCAAGAAGAAGTTAAGAATTTTCCATTTGAAAGATTCTCTATTTATTGGCCATCCACATAATCTAATTCCTTCTACTTTTGTTGAATTTTGATAGTTTTACATTTCTGATGCTTACATCTCCAGCTGTGGCCCAAATCTCACTTTCTGGCTGCAGCCTTGTGTGCGTCTGGCTAGTCCATGTCTCCTCTCCTCCGGCAAAGTCAACCACAGGCTGCTCCCAACATATACTCCTTCCTGTTTCCTTGATGTCAAGCATGTAGTTAGTGTGTCAGTTTACCCTTGACTTTTCCCCTCAAATCTCACATTTGTTAAACCATCGAGCTCTACTAATTTCACTTCCAGAACATTTCCTTGTGTTCTTCCTGCTTGATGTTACCTTTCTGCTTCCAGTCTCAGTCCACACTTTCTTTAGGAGCTAGTTTCAGTGGGGTGGTGCTAGAAATGGCCCTTAGAGGCCACCGTAGCACTTGGTACTACATGTGTTTTGTACCAGTGAACCACAGCTCATTGGCCCTCCCAAGTCAGGTTCACCCAGCAGAGTCCTGAGAGTGTTTGTCTCTGCCAGCTTAGTCTCCACAGAGCTGTCTTTCTTTCCTTGTCTAAGACTTACGTGTACCAAGACTGTGACAGATACTAGGGACACTATTCTCATACTTTAGTACCGTCCACATACTTGGTGAATGTTATGTATCCTCTGTGCTACAACTTTCCAACAGGTTTCAACCCTTTCCCCAGTTACCTCAACCTGCTTGGGTCAGAAATTCTTTTAAAAACCTGATGAAAGTTGCATTTATGCATAAAACTGCTCTTACAACATCAAGGGCAAGTACCCTGGAACCTGAGGAGTATGGACTTCAGGATTCCTATACCTACATGATGTAATTTCAGCCTTTGGTAGCCCAGCCTGCCATCTTTCTCCCTACTGTGCCTCTTACTGGAACCGTTGTCTCGCTGCTGTGAGCTGGCAACACAGGACTTCTGGAGTCCCCAGAGGAACCATCTCTGTTCATCTAGTGACCATTATTAAGAACGTCTTTCTCTAGGTCCTGAATCACCAGAAGCACATAGGTGAATGAGCATATGTCACCACCATCCTGGAGTTGGCATTCTGGCTCTATACCTTTGTCTTGCTCAGGCTGTGCCTTCCACTGGTGCCTTTTTCTTCTCACTCACCAGTATTCATTTCAAAATTCCACCCTTCTAGAAGACTTCAAAAAGCCATTTCCTCTTCCTACAGGAGCTATATTGGTTTTCTCTGGGTTCCCATAATTCCTCCTAAAGAGCTGTTATCCTACCATTAATACATTGAATGCTAGTTGTCTGTGGGACTCTTTATTGAACTAAATTTCAAACTTTTAAAGGACAAAAATTGTTTTGTTTTTTGTTACCTTTTTTTCTTGGTGTTCATTGTCAAATACTCCTTAAATGAATGAGAAAATGAATTAATAAATAGGAAGGGTGAATTAAGCTAGAAAGGATGGATTGTGCCTTACCAAGAGGGCCTTTAATGCTGGCCTGTATATTTTGTTTTTATTGAGCAGTGTTCTTGTTTTTTAGGGCTGATAGAATAAATTATGGAAGACTTGGTAATGTAAGTAAGAAACATTTATCTGGAGCCTAGAAGTCTGTGAGATCAAGGTGCCACCTGGTCAGATGCTGGGTGAGGGCTCGCTTCCTGGTGTGCTGAGCGCTGGGCTCCTGGTGTCATCAAGTGCCATAAGCCCTCCTGGATGAGGGCACCAATCTCATCATAGTGACTCCACCCTCATGACTCTCTGAGCTTGCTTGCTTCTCAGTGTGGTCAAGAAGGCATTTGTGACCAGAGAAGTAGGTATAGCGTCCAGGATGGTTTGGACGGGAAGGTCTGAGCATGGATTTTAAGGTCTGAGGCTGTGCTGGGGAGCGGAATGGCCCCTGGAAGGCTGGGCCTCGGGGTCAGGGGCAGCTCTGCCATGTTTTAGCTGTGTGATATTAATTAGCATGTTCTTCTCCAGGCCTTGGTGTTTTCGCCTGTTAAATGAGGAGGTTCAGGCATCCTTGGTGGTGCTCACCAGTAATCCCAGCTTTCTCGGAGGCTGAAGCAAAGGTTCACAAGTTCAAGCCCTGGCTGAGCAGTTTGGTGACTTAGTAGGATTCTGTCTCAAAATAAAAACTAAAAATTAAAAAGAATCAAGGACGTAGTTCAGTATGAGGCCTGAGGTTCAATCTCTTGTACCACAAACAAGTAAAACCCCCACAAAATTAGATTTATCCTGAAATCCCATTTTGTGTGCCTGTATCTTTCTTTCTTGATACTGCTTTTGTGCTGCAGGCCTAAATCTGGAGTTTCTTTAGGAGCCAGAGAATTAATGGTCTACTGCTAGAAATGGCCCTTGGAGGCCATGGTAGCACCTTGCACTTTTCTTAATTTGGAAGCCTAGATAGGAGACTCGAGTGTAACGGCATTTGAGGGTATTTCAGGGTTGATGGGGATCATAGATGTCATCAAGGCTTTGACTCCTGGATAATTAGCCCCCAAGTGATGGCCAGGTGTATCTCTAACCCTCTGTCTGTGTCAGCCTGGCTCCAGCTCCTTCGTATTCTATACTTGGATAGAGAAGCAGCTGCTGGCTGTGTTCTTCCGGCCTGGGACCAGCTCCTTATCAGAGGGTTCCCTGCGCAAGTGGGGCTTATGTGTTCAACCTGCCCCCTGCTGGCCTAGTGACAAGGGCTACTGCTTTAACCACGCCTCACATCCAGAGAGAGGAGCAGAGCTGAGCGAAGCAAGACTCACCAGCACCCACCTCCTGTACCTACAGGTGCCCTCTGGCCTCTCAGAGCTGGACGGTGGCTGTTTGTACCAAGCAGAGATATGAAGGAATGGAGGGAAGAGAGGTTGTAGAACACATCCCACACCTCTTACCTGGGCATTTGGGTGGCTGTTGTCTTCCTAACTGCTGAGATATTAGAAGTATTGTGCTGAAACCTTAAATCAACCAAACTGGTATTTTTTTTTTCTCTCACCGCAGAAAAATCAAAGGAACTTGCAATCTGAGATGTGAGAGTTTTTTTTTTTTTCTTTTTGAGACACATTCTCACTTTGTAGTTCAGGCTGGCCCTGAGCTCACTCTGTAGCCCAGGCAAGCCTTGAACTCAGCAATCCTTCTGCCTCCGCCTCCCAAGGGCTGGGATGACAGGAATGAGCCACCAAGTTGGCTAATGTTTTATTTTCAAAAGCCTCTGGCTAAATTATTAAATTGTCACAGGTGGCCTAAAATTTGCAATTCTGTTGCATCAAACTTCAGAAAATGGGGATTATAGGTGTGGGCTGCCACACGTATCTCTAACAGTGAGTGATTTAAATGCAACCTGTAGCTCCTCGGTCATGTTATTCGTGTCAGGTTAGACTAAATACCATGTTATGAAAAGAACCCGACCTTCCACCCAGCTTGTTATAGTTACCACCAGGACGCCATGTGCTTTCATACTCCACCAAAAACGATACACCTGTGAGCTTTCAAATTTTTGAGCTTTCAAATTTTTGAGCTTTCAGATTTTTGTACAGGGTCTTGCTATTTGGCCTTTCCTTAAATTCCTGTGCTCATTGGATTTAATGCCTCCCTCAACCTCCCGAGTAACTGGGACTAAAGATATACATCACCGCACTTGGTTTAAAACCTGTTCAGGGTCTAAAGTACAGCTTTTTAAGAGAGATTTAAAAATAGGAAGGAGAGGCCGGAGGGTTAGCTCAGTGGTTCCGGTGCCTGCCTTGCAAGCGCAAGGTCCTCAGTTCAATCCCCGGTAACCACATATAATGCTGGGCGTGGAGACTCACGCCTGTAATCCCAGCACTCGGGAGGCAGAGACAGGAGGATTGCTGAGTTCCCGGCGGCTTGCCTGGGCACCATGGTGAGCTCAGGGCCAGCCTGAACTACAAAGCGAGACCCGTCTCCAAAAAGCAAAAAAAAAAAGGAAGGAGGAGGCCTCGCACCAAGCACTTGGGGGGCAGTTCCACTGTTATGTGGGCCCCTAGCACGGTGGGTAGAAATGCCAAGGAAGCGCACCACCAGGAGGGAACCCTAAAGCAGGCTGCGGGGTGTGATGGTGATGTCAGCAGGGGCTGGGTGATCTAGGGAGCATTGTGGGCGGAGTGTTGATAGTGGGCAGAGTTTAGGAAAGACAGGGAATGAACGCGAACTCCATACTCTGCTCTATTTTCTAGTAAAACTGCGCTGAGAAATAAATCCTAGAGCCATGGATGTAGCTCAGGGGTGCCGCACCTGCCCTACAAGTGCGGGGTTCTCAGTTTGATCTCCAGCACCAGGAAAACTGTTCCTTTTTATAAGGACAAAGGGGTGCTGCGGCTCTGGAAGCTTTAAGTTCACGAGGGATATGGAAAAACAAAAACAGGAGATATTTCTGAAGAACTCAGTTTTAAACACTCAAAAATTATAAGAATATTTCCACTAAAAATCCTTTGTGGAAAAAGCAAGATAGAGAATCACAATATAGGACCTAGACGAAGAGCGCCAGCTGTTGTTCTGACAGTTGTGTGTGGCCCTTCTGCTGTCTGACTCTGAGCAACTCAGTAAGTATGGTTAGACCACCTCTATTTTCTTTGTTTCCCCTTACATCTCCCTATTACAGTCTCGGTGGCTGGATGACCACCTGGGCCTGGCCAGGCAGTTGGTGCTGCCGATCCAGCCTCACCTCTGAGGGAGGGTCCCGCAGAGCTAAAACTGCTTGCACCTCCCGAGCTGCTGGCCTGTTCATACCCAAAGCCAGGTGTGGGTGCACTAGAAGAGGTAGTGGCACTTGGGCATAGGCCATGACCAGCTGAAGTGCCTGGCATGCTCCGACCGGATGAGGGGGCACTGCAGGAAGGTGACTTAGTGGCAGTGACCCAGAGCACTGGCTTCGTAAGCATTCCACGTTTAGGCGTTTCACACACCACACATCTCCTCGCCTTGATGGATTTGAAAATAAGCAGGTGTCACAGTCCCAAGTTCCTCTTTCTGCCCAAAGTCTGTGTCCTAGCCTGTGGCTAACGCGGGCAGAGCTGTTTTACCCTGCGCACTGGATATCTGGATTGCGGCACGTCTAGCGTGCTCTCCCGGTGGCAGTTTTATATTGCTCAGAGACAGTGCTCTGGTTGTCTGGATGTCTGGATGTATTTATTATACATTGTTTGGCAAAAATAAATGTAGGTGAGTTTCTCAGCAGAGGTTTGGCTTTACTGATGTTAAAACCTAAGAGAGACTGCTGGCCAGCAAACAGCAGAATGGCAGCTCTCCTATGGGGTGAGGGATTTACATGGGGTTTGAAGGCGGAGACTGTGAGTATCTCGGGTCAGGATTATTTTATAACCTTTGTCCACTGGGCTATTGTGCCTACATACATGTTTGTCTGCTAGGGTTCATCATTTTAACAAGGGCCTATGGTCTTGGTCAATCAGTGGGGAATCTTGGTTGTCTGTTGAGGGTGGAGGTTCTGCCTTCCTTGGTCTAGGACTCTCTTTTTTTTTTTTTTTTTTTTTTTTTTTGAGACAGGGTCTCGCTCTGTAGTTCAGGCTGGCCCTGAGCTCACTATGTAGCCCAGGCAAGCCTTGAACTCCGCAATCACCTGCCTCTGCCTCCCGAGTGCTGGGATTACAGACAAGAGCCACCGTGCCTGGCATTGTGGTATGTGGTCCTGATTGTTGGTGGGTGTGATTTATCACACCCATTTCAAGGCATTTCTTGTAGGATCTGTAAGATGTCTCAAGGTTCCAAGAGCTTCCACCCGGAGCTTGCAAGACTCCCTTGAAGAAGTCCTCAGTTTGTCCCATGCACTACCTGGAAGCACATAGGAATGTCATCAAAAAGGCTTGAAGGCAACAGATTATCTGTGATCAGAAGTCTTCGACAAGTGCTTTTCATGAGCCATCCTTTCCTTTATTTCACTGACTGAGTCACTCATTCAGCCAACATTCAAACATGCTACATCTTGGCTTCAGACACAGGGCATTGAGCTTCTCCAGCCCAATACAGAGCTCCTTCGGATGCACCTGCTCCTACTGGGCTTGTCTTCATCCCACAACGCCCCCGAGCTTGGGCCCTTTGGGTTAATCTCTTGCTATGAGGCTGGGGAGCAGTTACACATCATCCTAGCTGTGGCTCTTTCCAGAACTTTACTAAAACCTCCCATAGGGTAGTGCTAGTGAGGTAGGACTTTAGAGTTACTGAAAACCCAACAAAAACCAGGATGAAAAGTGTCAGAGATCATAAAGAGCCAGAGGACATGCACAGAGTACATAATGTTTACGTTCCTTGTGTGGAGTTGACGCAAATGTGAGGTCTTTGGAGAACATCTCCTTCATGGATACGTGGCTCAGTCTGATCATCTCCATGCAAGCGGTGCTCACTCTCATCGACAGCTCTTAACAATTCCACCCACTGAAACCTTTCTCTCTGAATTTCCTTAGCACCTTCTGTATCACATTCTCTCTGGATTTCCTAATTTTTACAAGCCTTTGGATTTCATAGTTTTTACCATGCATCTGATCTATGAGATAGGCCGGAACCTGTGTTTCCTTGACTGTGACATCTCTCCTGGTTTGGTGGAAAGCAGAAGACAAATTATAGGATACACAAATGTATCTTCTTGCTAAGTGTTTAGTGATTCAGTAAGAAAATATTTTATCCCAGAGTTAGCTAGCAATGCAAGACTCGTCCATAGAGTTCTCATTATAAAAACCACCTGGAAAACAAGGTATTCTGCAGCAGATGCTTTTTAAATTATCCTTGAAGTGTGGAACCAACACTCCTCCTTCAGATTCAGTTTTCAGTCTCAAATGGTCAGATTTACCACCATTTGCAGACACCCCCCATAGTCTCTCCCTCTTTACCATTAGAGATCTGGGCTATAAACCCCTCAGCATGAATTAGCATTTGCTCCATCATACTGGGGGGGAGTGTTTCTAGTCGTTTTCCTCAGCGATGGAGTCTTGAACTTCAGAGTCCTTTTTATGGATATCAGCTGCCCATTCCTCTTAGTAGCAGTAGGATTAATGCAGAAGGAAACGAGTTCTAGATGACCTGGTTCATGTGAACATCCAAGAGCAGTTTTGGTGGCCTGGGGTACAGAGTCAGTGTGTGGAACCATGGATTTAGAGTGATCAGCCATGCTTCTGTGGTAAATAAAGCACACATGTTGCTATTTGTAGTTTTCCTTGTGAAGGAGTGCCACTTGCACCATCTTAATTCTTCAGTCCTTTGTCATAGGACTGAGCCATTGGGGATATTACAGTGGGCGGAGCCTCGGCCTTGACAGTTGGGGACAGTGACTATGGGCGGAGCCTCGGCCTTGACAGTTGGGGACAGTGACTGTGGGCGGAGCCTCGGCCTTGACAGTTGGGGACAGTGACTGTGGGCGGAGCCTCGGCCTTGACAGTTGGGGACAGTGACTGTGGGCGGAGCCTCGGCCTTGACAGTTGGGGGCCGTGACTGTGGGCGGAGCCTCGGCCTTGACAGTTGGGG
>PVIC010036564.1:0-18511 GCA_004025085.1 Thryonomys swinderianus
GGAAGGAAGGAAGGAAGGAAGGAAGGAAGGAAGGAAGGAAGGAAGGAAGGAAGGAAGGAAACTTCCTGCCCCCCAGATCCACTTGCTGCTCCCTTTTAATATCCAGGATTCTTCCCAAGGAACCCTGAGAAAAGACTGCCCAGCATCTCCTTTGTCTCATGTTACTGTCACCGAGAGCCTGAAGGCTCTCTGTACAGAACTCCCGAGGTTACACACACAACAGACTGACCCCCTTCTCAGCGCAAATAACTCTCACGTGACCAAAGTGCCCCAGAAATCAATAGCAGTAACGACTGCCTTTTTTGGAGCTGCCTAGCAGTCAGCTGCAGGGGGGCATCGCTAAGCCCAGGAGCACTGCCTAGATCCAGCCCTGAAAACTAGCTTCACAACACAGAAGCATGAGTAGTTTACTTATTAAAGAGACGACTATAAAGTCTGATACAAACACACAAGTGTAAAGCCTTCCATGCACAAACCAAATGCTTGTCTTGGCGACCAGAAAATGCAGTAAGTACTGAAATCTAGGTTGTGTTATGCAACTCCCAACTTTCAAAGACATACCTTAAGAAGATGACACAAAGAAATGGTCTGCCAGGGCGGGATCTGGTCTAGAGGGGCTCCCCAGTGACACTGAACCCACAAGCAGGAAGTGGAGAGGAAGCCTCAGGGACTCCTCTGGTAGTCACCGGGTCCTCCGTGGGAACTACTGTGTAGTTCTGAAGGACTCTACACTAGCAATAAGGACCCCCCCAAAAAAAATTAAAACATTATTAGAAAATGTAGCCTGAGTTAATGAACAAATTAGAAAAAACATTACATCACTTCCCATCTCATGTTGCCTGTCCACTTAAAAAGACAAACTACATATAAAGAAATTCAAACAGTTCTATAATAAGCTATTACATGGCTCACAGGTCTGGGTCATTCACAACTCCCAGAAATAACTGCATGTTCACCGAACACACTCTTTTTGTCTGTTGTCACAGGCTTTCAGAACCTGTGCAAATTGACTCCAAGCACCATCCAGGCATAATGACCAGGTTCCCACCAACAATTATGCCGGCCCCTCTATAGGTTCGTCAGCTCGAGAAATCCACAGACGCCTGTCATAATGAGCAGAAAGCTACCTTTGGCCCAGCTGTGCTGACCACAATGCATTAGAAAAACAACCCTCTTTGCAATAACCAGCTCTGAGCATCACTGGTTAAAAAAGACTAGTTTCCTGTTTTTCTCATAAACTTCAGAGTGTGGGTATTGCTATTTTTTACCCCACCCACATCTTTTTCTCTTTAATTGTTGAAGATTAGATGCTGTAAACACCTAATCATGGGCATTTTTATATTAAGACTCTGAATTTAATTGCAGGTGGGATCAGTTCTTTCCAAGCTGGGCCTCCCCTTTGCTGAGCCCCTGGACTGCCAGGCTGTGGGCTGTGGGTGGAGCTGGGGGCTGGGGTGGAGGTGGGGTGGGGTAGGGAGGTGGGTGGAGGTGGTGAGTTCCGGAGCTTCCCCAGCCCAGCACCACCCCAGAAGAGTTGTGCCTCTGTAAGGTTCCCTGCTTGGTGAGGGTGGGGAGCGTGTGTGTTGGAGGGTGTCCAACTAGGAAGGGGCTCTTAGCCCAAACTTGGGCGACAAAGTCTGGCCACCTTAAGGCGACATAAACTATCCAGAGTCCTGCACATCTCACTGTGTCTTGACCCAGCCACTCCACATCTCTTCTGTGAAATGCTAGTCCTGTTCTCACTGGGCCTCTGAGGTGCACTGTGTGCTAGGTACATTACAGCTCTGTCCTCCGGCTTGACCCTGTCCCTGCATCCTGGTGCCTGCTCAGATGTCACTTCTTCCTTGCTGGGCCTTCCCCTACCTAAGAGTGAGCAGGGTCTTCACACACAGGGCAGGACCCGTGAGGAACAGCTGGGACCGGAAGTTCAGAACAGGCAACACTGCTCTGTTCGCCCCAAAGCCACTGGCATCTTTAACAGGGCCCACAGAAGAGGAGATGGTTGACTAGGACAGTATTTCCTCAGAACGAGTGCCCCTCTCCCTCCACTGTTATTTACCCTCCTGTATCTCACCTTATCTCTCCCACTACCCTTGGTGCACCTTTCGAGAAACCCTCATCTATGGCCCTGCAGTTAATCTGTGTCCATCCTTCTTACAAACCCAGGCCCCCGGAAGTTGTGTTCAGCACACACGTTCAATAACATTTTGTGAGGACCACTAAATAAATCACTTGCACTAATCTCTTTTGGACACAGAACAACACCACTGTAGAGATAAAAAAGGAACTAGGTAGTCATTGTCAGAAACACAAGTTTCTGTCTATAATTTTTAAACTAATATTATAAATTTCTTGTTCACCAATAAGAAAAGCAAGTTATTTCCCTAGCCAATAAACAGTATATACCGAAAATCAAGACAGTAAGATTTCTTGTACCTAAGTTTGTCCAAACAGAGACCAAGGACATAACTGTATAAAGGAAAGTCAAATATGAACTGTTTGCTGCTGTACTGCTAAACAAGAAGTTGAGATAGTATCTTTTGAAAGTCAATGAAGAGGAAGAGTTCTAAGCTAAATCGAGATCTTCATTTTGGTTAAAGTTCACACTAAGGAAAATACAAACTTTTTTGCTTCTAAATTTTTTTTTTAACAAAAGGTAGAAATTCAACAAAGACCTCTATCCCTTCAGACCTACATTTTTCTGAACTAGAGAAGGCGTAAGAAAAACTGAACCACAATCATACTTAAATGCACACATATTGACCCGACAGGAAACTCCCACAGAGGTTAAGGGCAACCAAGGCAATAAAATTTACATGAGTTCCTGATGCAAAGAAAGTATAAAGTATTTACCATCCATTTTAAGAATTTAAAATATATGCTCATGTTATAAAACCCTAAAGCTATGCGTGACTGTAACTTCTACTCCTGGTACAAAGGAAGATTTTACTCATGACAAATTCTGCAACTTCTCTAACTAATAAATAGACTTTTTAATAATAAGATAAATATTCTCCAATTCCTAAGTGCTTCATTTACCTATTGGAGGAAAAAGAGAGGTTGTCAACCACCATTTCAAAGAAGACTTGGCTCTTTCTATGAAGGTTGAAATCTATTGAGTGCATGTCTATGTTAATTAAAAATACCCGAAAGAACTGCATACCAAAGAACAATACATGAAGCAGTACAACCAGCACACTCAAATGCTCACCCCCATCCACAAAGGAAAATGTTGAGTAGAATAATAAACCTCTTGCTTCAGTGTTTGTAAGTAAACCTGATCACTATCTTGTATATTATTAGCAAGTAGCCAGGCTTCCCCTATTCAATTGTTGACAGATCAATTAGAACATTAATAGTCATGATGGATGATGTAAGAAGCAACTTATTCATAATGAGGAACTGTGACCTATGAACTACATGCTAAGGTAAGAAAGCCATACTATTACACTAGAAAAACATCATACCCCAAGTGAACTGATCTAATGCAGGAACACAGGAGGAATGAAAAGCAGCCTGACCAGTGCAATAAAATAATTATTACTTGCAAATGGCCCTGGATAAAGTAAAATAGCACCATGCAACAGTTTTTTGTTACTGTTATTGTTTGTTTGCTTGCTTGCTTGTTAACACAGATACACATTTCTTCTTATCAAGCCATACTAAAAAGCGATGACAATGAAAGAATAAGTATCCCAATTTTAACATAAGAAGTCTGTTTTAGTTTATTTTTCAGGTCATTGATTAAATACCCTTAAAACTACCTCTCTCTCTCTAAACAATTTAATGTCATCTAAGTTCTAAGTTATCGGTCCCACACTTTCAGATTATAAATAGATGCAGCTCAGTGTGTGGAACTTCTATTTAGGAAAGGATTTCATTTCAAAGTGAGCTCCTCAGGAAAAAAAAAAAAAAACAGTAAGTAAGCAGACCAGACAGGGAAACAGCCTTGTTAGAGATTAGGATTTGGTCCACCTGCAAGAACAGATGGCCATTCTGGACAGCTGCAGGAAGATGGGCAAATAACTTGACATCTATTGATTTCTGCAACAATTGGAAACAATAGTGCTAAAAAGAAACAATCCTTATACTTTTATAATGGAACTCAACATTTCTTCCAAAAAAAAACCTTTTAGGTGCATAAACATGGAGTACCACATGAGCCCAGCAATTTCTGTTAAAACTCTGTCATTAATATTTTATTCCCGAATCTTTTTTCAGCCCCTGCATTTTCTTTTCCCATCACAGATAGCAATCTCCATAGCAGAGGACAATTGAAATATGGCTTTAGCTAACATAATTTTAAGAAAGAATGAAGCAAATTTCTTGTATTAGGTTCCGAGAGTGGAAGACAAGAGTTAGCTCCTTCAAAGAATGTTTACTAAGTTCCATGATTTTTTAAAAAAGGGAGAGAATAACAGATTGGATGCTGTAGTAAATGCACTATATATAAATGATAAGAACAAGTTTAGCTATATTTTTCCTATAAATTCTGTTCACAGCTCCATATTACACAAAATTTAATTATAACAAACTCTTACATGTTCAACCACTAATTATAGTGGTTCGGGTTACTGTAATATTAATTCTAAACATAAGCCTTACCTTTTCTCTGCCTTGTCAAGTGTTTCTGATCTTAACATGTGAAACCGTTTTTATTTTAAAACCTGAGGTATTTCAGGAAATGATGACTTAACTTTTAAAAATTACTTAGTATTTATTAAAATAGTATAGAAAAGGGCCAGAGGGTTAGCTCAGTGGTTCTGGTGCCTGCCTCGCAAGCACAAGGTCATGAGTTCGATCCCCAGTCACCACATACAATGCTGGGCGTGGAGACTCACACCCACCAACAATCAATACCACATACCACAGTGCCAGGCATGATGGCTCACGCCTGTAATCCCAGCACTCGGGAGGCAGAGACAGGAGGATTGCTGAGTTCGAAGCTTGCCTAGGCTACATAGTGAGCTCAGAGCTAGCCTGAACTACAAAGCGAGACCCTGTCTCAAAAAACAAAACAAAAAAAATACTATAGAAAACATCTCAAATATGGCTTTCTGAAGAATTAAAAGCACGTAAAATATATTACAAAAATCTAAAAACTGCATGGCAATGTCAAGTTCTGAATACTTTCAGAGATTTTACTAAGTTCTCAGAAGTAAAGAGGAAACAGTCTTTCCTCAAAGAACTCAAATTTAATAGTAAATGTTACATCATATTTGAAGTAAATAAAAAATATCAGATCAAAGTTTTCACCATACAGCATCTCACATCTACATTTAATTAATCAGGCTTTTGTATGTGACATTTTTTTTTTTTGAGGCAGGGTCTCACTTTGCAGTTCAGGCTGGCCCTGAGCTCACTCAGTAGCCCAGGCAAGCCTCGAACTCAGCAATCCTCCTGTCTCTGCCTCCCGAGTGCTGGGATTACAGGTGTGAGCCACCACACCCGGCACTGTGGTATGTGGTATTGACTGCTGGTGGGAGTGAGTCTCCACGCCCAGCATTGTATGTGGTTACCGGGATCGAACTCAGGACCTTGCGCTTGCGAGGCAGGCGCTGGAACCACTGAGCTAACCCTCCGACCCTGATTGTGACATTTTTTGAGGTGCCTTCTCTGCCAGCCTTGGGAAACGGGTCAAGGTCATCAAGAGTAAGATACACTTCTTCCTATGGAAAAATTTGCATTCCAATAAGCCCTGATTCAATGAATATTTATAGTGTGCACGTTCCTAGAATACATTTATATGAAAAAAACCTTCATTTAAATCTCATCCTCTGTTATATTATGCAGTTTTTGTTCCTGTGTGGAGACATGTTTATACCACAATAAACAAAGATTTATTAAGAGGATATATTTGTATGATAGCAATTTTCAAATTAAACCTGCACAATTGCCCTCTGTTCTTTCCCTTAGAAAGGCCACCCAGGAAGAAGCCAAGCCAGTAAAAAAGGGCTGCAGTGAGGTAAGAACTTTACTCTTTTGCCTGCCTGTCTCCCTCAGTCCTGAAGCTCAGGCTAAAACCTGACTCCACTCCCTCTCTCCACTCCAGTCCCTCTCCTGCCTCCACCAGCCCAGGAGAATGGGTCAGCAGGAGCTGCAGGATTCCTTTCACCACAGAAGCAGAAAGAATTGTGTTCCCCCAACTGTATAGCGAACCACGGATCCACTTACCAATACATCTTGCCAAAGAAATTACCAAGTTATAGGTACTTCACTAATTATAATACATACTTCAGGGGCAACATAGGTTGACTCAGCTTTTGTGACTTAGCAAAGAACAAGTATTACCCCCAAAACCTATGTATACGCCCAGTAGATGGCATACTCACTTAGAAAGGCAAAGAACACTGGAATTTGCATGTGATACCTGTTCATTCTAAAATTTTCTGAGCACTTCGAAACTGTAAGTATGTACAGTTATTATGTATCTCAGTTAGATTACATTATTCTCCTCTCTGCTTACCTTCTCTTTTCTTTTGAAAGCATTGTCTCTCTGAGTATTATGACCTTCAGTTCAACCTATGCCTCCTACCATAAAGAAAAAAAAAAAAAACCTAAACACAATAAAGAGAAAATACACTTCACGAAATCTGTCACTCACATGGAAGATGCTGAATTATGACCCCTGTGTTCTTCCTTCAAAGGTCCTAACCCCGAAGCACACATATAGCAACTGTAACTCCCTCCTCCAAGCCTGAAACATCTATCAACTCATCAGCTCTCCCATAATCTGTGCCTGTCTATACCACTGGTAAGAAATGAAAAATAAACTCTTCAAAATTAGTTTCCTCTAACAAGTTTTATTTTCTTTGCGTCAGCCTTTTTTATTTGACCTGATGAATTTTATTGTTTCTCATTCCCTAATGATTCTCTAGACAGCCACTATCGCTCTAGGAAAAGCAAACCTTCCTGGAATGGGCCCAGGTATCCACCTGCTGTCATTTACTTGTCCAGAGTAGACTCTACACTGCCCTATGTAATCCATGAATTGAAATGGTAATTTCTCTGATTATTTTAACTGCTTAGCCAGTTAGGATATGGGATGGTGTGCATTAATGCCACAATCAACTTTTAAGCTGAGTGCAATCAGAAAAAAAATCCCAATTTTGTAAAAAATTAACCAGAAGAAGACACTGTGGTAACTAACAAACAGGGGCTCAAGATATTGCACTGAAACAGAGAAGAAATGACGTTAAGGAAGAGCATTGCACTACTTGTCTCTTCTACTTAATTAAAAATCTCTGCATAATTAATATAGTAATGCTTAAGAGATGCACACAAACCTACCACCTCTACCCTCACTGACCTCAGGCACACTATAAATTAAAATGGCAATATGATTACTTTTTTAACATGCACACCTAAAAGATTGATAAACAGAGATGGAACAGTCAAGTACATGGGAACAAGGCCCCCAAATGAAGCGAACCACACAGCTCATGCTGATGACAAAAACAGGCGGTCCCTACAGGATCAGGCTGAAACAGACTTTCACAGGTTTCATCAAGCAGTGCTCTTCCTGCCTGGCGAGTACCGACACTCTCTGGGGCTTCTTCATAGCCTTTACCATCTTCCTGAGGGAATAAGACTGTCTCTCGCGCCTCGGCTTAAGTCTTCCCACCATCACCCCTTTGCAGTGAAAAATCCTACAATTTTGAGACAGTCAAACCTTCCTCAGCCACTGGCCAGCTGGGTGACCTTGAAAAAGTTAACTTCTCTAGACTTCGATTATTTTTCATTTGTAAAATCTGCATTTTTTCATTTGTAAAATCAGCCACTGTGTTAGGGCTGTAGTGAAAATTAAATTAGACAAGCAGGATGGTGCACTGGTTAAGCAGCCGGCTGTAAATCAGTCTCATCCCAGGTCTGTGGCCTCAGACAAGTTACTTCGCTTTCCTTGTACCTCATGTCTTTAAATGTAAAATGGAGATAACATCAGTGACACCTCCAAGCAGGTAGGAAAGCTAAGGTAATACAGTTGGCATCCTTACATGGAGACAGTAAATGCACAATAGATGTTAGACATTAATACATCACTGAGCAGGATCATTGACTCATAGGAACTCTTCGGCCACATTTAATTTCTTTTCCTTTGCTCCAGCTCTCAGGCATACAGTTATTCTCCATCAATGAACAGCTCCTGAAATTCCACTTCTGCTGGAATTTCAAGAATTAGGTAAGAACTAACTCCCTCACTATCTCTCAATCTTCTGATAATGTGTATCCATATCAAAGTGCCTGTCTTTGTTTTTAACTTTTTAACAAGTCTGAAAAATTCTGTCGGGTACCATAGCAACCCCAAAACCAACATACACTCTGATGTTAATGCTAAGAATTACCAGGAAGAGGACTACGACATAAAGCTGGGGAAAGCACTTTCTATGTTTAAGGTGAGTCCATCACTGATTTGATTTGAGGAAATCACATGGTCACTCTTCTTACCCCAACAGTGTTAAGGCGGGTAATAATCCTTTCTAACTGGTAGAAATTAATGTTCCTTCCCCCTTTTATAAAGCTGTCTTTATAAAAAAGAAAATAAAGACCAAGCTATAATACTTTCATGGACATTTTTAGTTATTCCCTGTGGTAACCTGGAGAATGGGAGAAGTTAAAGAAAGACAAAACCTGAAGGTTATAAGAAATCATACTTAGCAATGTGCCAACTCCAGTGTATCTAGTCTGCTCTCATAAGTGTGGTAGGAGAATTTCTACAATAGTCAGCTTAAGTGTGCACCTTTGAGTAACTATTTCTTTCAATTGAAAAAAACCCCAGTTATACAGAAAGCAACACTACAATGTTTGTTTATAGCAGAAAACATTTTCCTCTTATGCTGTTATGTATTTTCATGTCTTTTTTTTTCTTTGCAGTCTATTAAAATCACCTTTTATTTGAACAGCTTTACTGAAAGGCTATGCCCAAAGCTAATGAACACTACAGGTTGATATTATGCAAATCAAGTCAAGCAATCATACATATTCAACCTGTTTTTATTTATGTACTGGTGGTATTTTTCACTAAGACATCAAATCTACTGTACATTTGGTCAAAAATAAAACAAGTACTGGCTTGAGTTGTCTTCTACAAGCCAGCTGTTATCTTACAGATTGATTGCAACAGATACACTTTTGATACATGGAACCTGAACATATTATCTCCGACTTTTCCTCCACCCACTTCTGTGACAGCTTGGGTCAGCAACAGCTGCAGCTGATATATCACTCTACTTGCTTAAGAAAGTGGCATAAATATAGATAGGAGATGACAGAAAGCTGTGAATACTGGACATAGCTTTTAGAAAGTTTTCCTGAGCTAGTCAGGAAAAAAAAAAAAACAAGTATGGTATGCGATAAAATCAACTACTTAGGAAACAAGTTTATAGTAATTAATGCATCCATAAAGGAAAAATAACATGCAATATCCCAAAGGTTTGAAAACAATAAAAATCACAATACAAGCCCATGTGGAATTCTTGAGACTCTGTACTAGAATGGGTAATTTTTCCTTGGATATATTTTTCTGTCACCAAATACAGAGAAGTTTTCAACAGTCTTGCAGTCATGCAGCTGAATAACACAACTTCCAGTGACGTATGTTACCATGTTATACCTCTAATCTGGCTCACATTTGCAACAGAAAGGAAACATATGCCTATAATCTTAAAACTAGGCAGACATCATTTTGCAAGACTGCCGTGTCAGTAATTTCCGTTTTCAAGGGTTGCACAAGGCTTAAACAATAGCTATCCTACTGAACTCCAGCTCAGTCAGCCACACAGGCCAGCTGATGACTGATGAAGGGTCAAGAGGGTAGCAGACTTTGGGCGCACAATATTCAATCCTTTATCAAAGATGGCAAGAGGCCATAGACTACAATAACGGAACAAATACTTCCCTTTCACCATACAGTCAATTCCTTCCTCTGATAGGCTGAAGCTTCAGACCAAGGTTCACAATATAAAAACATGTTCAGCCATTAGCAAAACACAGTTTACAGAGCATTCACTGAATTCCTGGATCGATGGATTGTCTATTGCCCTATAGCAGTAAATAGTCGTATGCATCTATTTGCTTCTTTATGCTAATAATATGTCCACTCTTTGCCACAAATCTTTGTTCCTCAAGACACATGCCTACCTGTGAAGGCAATGAAACTTCTCAATATGTGTATGAGGAATATAAAAATGTTCTCATCAGAAAAACACTCAATTTAAGGCAAGACACAATGGTATTTTCATTTGTGTGAAGTTTTCAAGAAAACACTGTCAAGTTACTGTTTTCAATTGATTCGGAATCAGGGCGATATACCTACTTTGAAAGAAAGATAAAAACATTAATCAAAATGTTTGGAACTCTGGTTAATTAGACTTTTGATGGTAACTGAAAATTCCAAAACCACTTATTCTAAGCCCAAGTTTTAACCCAAATAAATTTTTAAATTTCTGTAAGTACAGCATTTCCTCCTTTTTTCTTCCAAACATGTAGTCAGATTTATGGGATAACACAGACTTAAGTTAGATCGAGAATTTAAGTACAATACTGAAATTCTTCATCAATTAATTGGTCTCAATCATGGATGCTTTCTGCTCTCTTTAGGACATTGAACAATGTCTGGAAGCAATTTTGACAGTCACAACTGGGGAGACAGGAATACTGGGCTATTACTGGGTGCTGGCCTGGATGCTGGTAGATATCTTTCACTATGACAATTACTCCACAACAAAGAATTATTCAGAATCTGATATAATGCCGAGCTTGAGAAATCCTGGCCTAGATATTATACCCAGAAAAATAAATCACTGGCTTTCACACATCCCAGTCACTTATTCCCCCCTCTGAAAAATAAAGAATATGTAACTAAAATAAAATCGTACTAGACTATAACTGTATTCTGACTTATCAAAATGCACTGCATAAAACAAAGTCATTTATTTGATAAATGTTTATTACATGAAATATATCCAAATTTCTGATTGAAATAGAATATTATTTTATAAAAATCATGCATTCCGAAGTAATACTAAAATCAGTTCAACTTTTATTCCTTAACATATGTGAAATAATTCCTCCATTTTAGATTTTATTCTTGGTGTTTATTAAGTTTTTAACAGTTTTTAATTCTTAAGTACTAAATTGAATTTTCTCTGATCACTTTCCCACATCATAACTCACTACATTTTAACCTGACAAACAGGACAATCCAACTTCTAAGGCAATTTATAAACTTGGACCCTAAAGAAAAAAAAATGTGAAATCATCTTATCACTACCAGTATTTAAAATGTATATTTGAATCATAAGGCCCCAGTTAAATCAAAGTAAGGTATAGGTTCTACACACATTAGTCACATACTCACTAACTTCAAGTTTACTGACACAAAAACAAAATAAAAGGCCTAACTGAAAGCTCACTGATACTGCAGTTTGAACAGTAGTATTGGACAGTGTGTGTTCAAGCACTACATACACGCTCATAAACTTCCTTTCTCAGGAAAAGTGAAAAACTGCCATGTAATTTCTCCATCAGAACACTGATCTAAAAGTAGCCCTGCAGAGAAATTAAATACAAGCTTCCCTCTGAGGCCACAAGAGACAAGGGAACACTGACATACATCTAGCAGGGTGGCCAGGCCTGTGGTGAATGGCTATGGGTTTCTGCTCTGGTAGCTCAGGAGGAAAGGCCTATATCCCACCTGCAAAATCTCAGTCTCCAATAGCAACAACACAGCATGCCTATGGGATTTAGCAGCAAAGCTTATCACAGACACTGCCCTCTCGTGAGCCAGAGAAAGATCAGCACACACCAGATTGTGCCCATAGTCCAGGAAACACGCTTCACTAGTACTACCACTTAAGGGCTACCTGCCCGGGAGCCAGTCTTTCTCTTTGAGGTACAGTCTCCTCTTCTGCAAACCAGGGCTATTAGGATGGTTTGATGACACATAGGTATCGGAAAGAACTTTGTCAACTACCGGGCCTCAGGATGACGCCAAAAGAGAACCTCACCTTTATTTGACCTTCCACAGCATCCTCCTACTCCCTCTGCTTTTCCTCTCAAGAGACGGCACTTCAATCAACCAAACTTCATCAAAGAGAAACAGCAATGGTCTAGAGGTTCTGGAGGTCTCCTCCACCACCTAACATGAACTTCATTTCCTGTTGGTCCACTGAGTGCCAAGCGCTTCCAATGTACTGTTTCCTTTAAGGGTCAGAACATCCTCACCAGGTAACAGTAGCTCCATTCTACAGTGAAGCCAACTGAGAAGCAGATTATAAACTTGCCCATTTTCACCTTGCTAGAAGTGAGGGGATCAGGATGAGTCCACTAGAGAGAACAGCCTCCCTTTCACAAAAATAGCATAAATTCAGCGCTGATTTTGATACAAGTGAGCCTTGCTATATACTGACAGCCAAGCAATGCACAGCATACCATGAAAAATAAATACACTGAATCTTTTCCCTTCCTGTACAGTACTTCCCAATCATCTCATCTTCTCCACTTTTTCTTCAGTAAAGATGCATGAAATCAAAATGTTCCTAAACAGGGAACCACCAGCAAGTCAAGTTTTGCTGAGCTCGGAACAAAAGAAGCTTCTCCCCTGAGGTACTCACAATCGCCTCGGACACTGCTGCAGTTAATTAATTACTGGGATGCTCAGTGGGACGTTGCAAAGTAGGAGATCCACAAACACAGTGGTAACAAAGCTAAAAATAACATATACTTACTCGCACCTTCCTGCTTACAGAAAGCTCCCACTTACATTATCTCGACAGACTGGAACATCAACCTCTTGGGGGAGATTTGCCAGTATTGGGAGGGAAGTGGAAAGGCAAGAATAATCAAGGAGAGAACTAGTGTCTCGGTTGCTTGTTCCACAGACAAATTTTCACAAATATGGAATATTTTTACATATATATATTTTATATATTCTACAACTTGTAATTCCAAAATAATTTTCAAATATTTTCTTAAAGGTTGTATAAAAAATAACCCTATTGGCCTGTTTATATTACCAACAATGTCCTAAAAATACAAAAACTACCTTATGGGTCATATTAGGTGAACAGAATCTAAAAATCACAAAAATACCTATGAACAAAAGCACAATGGCTTATATTTATATTAACACCCTGTTGGCTTCTGTCCGTATTTATGTCTTCCCTCCCCCCGCTACTACCAGACTAGCCCATGTAGGCAGCTTCACTCCCCTGGTTTGCCTGTGTCTCCCTAGTCCTGTCATAGCTCTTTGTACATATTGTGGACTCAGCTGTAGATTATTTAACCAACAGAAGTTAGGCTGTTAGTTGGCTCCTAAATATTGGTGGAAGCACACAGACAAGCAACCCTCATTCAGGGGAAATGCCACACTGTACAAAAGTGACCGCAGATTTAATAGCAGTGCAATAAAAATGGTCCTTTTGATCTTGACGGCTCCTGGTTATTCAGACCGCGGGTAACATGCAGGGGGGAGTCCTCAGAAAATACTGTGGTATCTTCTGAATAGCTGCCGCCATCACCCGAGAAAACTCCAGGAAGTGGTTTGAGTGGCTGGACCAGTGTACAGGTATCAGCTGATGTCTCTTACACATACAAGCAGGTTAACAATGGAGACATTGTGAAACCAGGAGTAACCTTCCTTATCTTCAGTAATTTGGGAAATCATTTCTAACCCAGTGAGTATATAACTTGAGAACAAGTCAGTGGTTAAATATTCACTGAGAGTTTAGTCACGAACCTGTTTTAGACCAAGTCTGGACCTGAGTAACATAAGGATGTGTGAAGTCTGAACAATGAGTCTTTGAAATCACTTCCAGATAGGAACAATCGTTCCTGGACAGTTATGAGCAACCAAGAACAAAGGCTGAGGGAGACAGCTGTCAGCAAAAGCTGATCAAAATAGGCAGTGATAGGGAACCTTCCAAACTCGGTTTATTTTAAAATACAAATTAATGCCATCTTGTTCTGCTCAAGCGCACAGACAGTGCTGATGCATCCTAGGTGTGGTGAGCCAGTTCCCTCACCAGGCAGAGAACCGCAGGGGTCTGTGCACAGGCTTATCCTCATTCAAATGGTGCTCACATCTCTACTGAGAAACAAAAGGAGAACACCCTCCCAAAAGAGAGGGTCAGAATTAAACAATTAACCCTTTCCCTGCTCCAGCAGTCAGGCTTTTCGTGGCTGACAGAGTTGAACCACAATGTTATGCAGTAGTCAGGTTTTTACCATTCCTAAATTTATTATTTGATATTTTTCATTGTATTATTTCAATGGTTCTCACTGTGTTTGCTAGAAGCACCCCCACCTCCTCTGTTTCTCCGTATTTTCCGAGTTCCCAATCCCAGCTTCCACCGATAAGACTCTGCAAATGATCTACAAGATCTCTAAAGCAGCCATATGGCACAACTTTCATACCCGCTACACCAGCAATCCCCCTAACAAAAAGAAATTTCCATAGTAATTCTGAAGCCTTCGAACAACAAATCTTTTCACAAATAGCATACAGATGAGACCGCAGGAAGAGGCTGCTGCATAAGAACACGAAACAGGTTCTCCAGCCCTCAACCATAGACAGAGGCCCTAACAATGTTCCCAGTGCCTGATACAAATCTGTAGCCACTTTCTGAGAAATCCTTTATACCTATTCACTAGTGAAAAAAAGTCTATTGCTCCAAATCCAACAAGATATTTATGGAAGTGGATTGTTTCCTTATCTTTATTTTTTCCAAAAGGAAATGGATACCTTGAAAACAAACTAGCAGGGACAGGATGAAGCTCAGTAGTAGAGCATTTGTCTAAGCACACATGAAATTCTAGATTGATTGCCTGGAGCACAAAAAAGAAAAAAGAGAGAAAATTTTTATTCAAGACAGCAAACTCAGAGATAGACATGGCAAACTCAGAGATAGCATTCATCCAACCATCACCATTTTTTAAATGACAGTACTATTCACCAATAATTGATACATAATTGGGCTACCGAAAGGCTATTAGGCTATTAATTTTTTTAATTATTTCACGTGGCTAAGTCATTTAAAAACAGTTAAGTCACGGATGGAAAATCTGGTTACTTTCCATTTCACACACAAATCTTTCTGCCACTCTAGGTGGACAGAAATGCCCCACGTGACACTGCTGAATTAAGTATGCATTAGCTTCAACTATTACATGGGCAAACAAGACTGGGACAAGCTCTTCCTAGGCCAGCCGGTGGGAATTTTCAGAACAGCCTCTAAAAGCCTCTAAATCAGCACATGTACAAAATGAACAGAGGAGGTGCTCCCTATAAGTGAACTTCTATAAGCTGCCCACTCTTCCTCCAATGATCTAAGGAATAAGCAGTACCTTTTATGAAAATGATTTCTCCCAGATCTGACCCACATCAAAAAGAAAAGACAGTTGGGGGCTGGAGATTTAGCTCAGTGGTTCCATTGCCTGCTCTGCAAGCATAAGGCCCTGAGTTTGATCCCAGTAACCACATACAATGCTGGGCGGGGTGACTCACGCCCACCAGCCATCAATACCACATACGACAGTGCCAGGCCTGGTGGCTCATGCCTGTCATCCCAGCACTTGGGAGACAGAGGCAGGAGGATTGCTGAGTTCCAGGCTTGCCTGGGCTACACAGTGAGCTCAGGGCCAGTCTGGACTACAAAGCAAGACCCTGTCTCCAAAAAAACAAAAACAAACAAACAAACAAAAAAAAAGACAGTTGGGCCGGGGATTTAGCTCAGTGGTTCCGGCGCCTGCCTTGCAAGCACAAGGTCCTGAGTTCGATCCCAGTGACCACATAGAATGCTGGGTGTGGTGACTCACGCCCACGCAATCAATATCACATACCACAGTGCCAGGCGTGGTGGCTCACGCCTGTAATCCCAGCACTCGGGAGGCAGACACAGGAGGATTGCTGAGTTCACAGCAGCTTGCCTGGGCTACATAGTGAGCTCAGGGCCAGCCTGAACTACAAAGCGAGACCCTGTCTCAAAAAAAAAAAAAAAAAGAAAAGAAAAGACAGTGGCCCCTGAGCAGTCAGCATGACTTCAGCTGGGAATGGGAGGACATACTGTACTTAAACTCACCCACTACAAATGGTTCCCCTCTACTTAGCCATTTGCTATTAAAAGAACCAAGCTGTTCTGAAGACAAGCAGGAAGAGGATACTCAGAACGTGTAGGCGGGATATTTTCATAGAGCTTCTCTAAATTCCAACTACCTGAACAAACTGAACCAAATTAAAAACCTAACTCCGGCCTTACCTTTAGCTCATAAGAAAAGCAATGACCACATCTGTTTTCAACTATCATCAATGTATTTTATATAAAATCAAATAAAATCAAAATTTATAAGAGGATACTTTTAGTAAGTTTGGCTGCAAATGTTTTAAAACAGTGGATCACCGTAAGTCTAAATTTCCAGTTTAAATTATTTTTTCCTCCAGTCCAAGCTTAGTAAAGATGATCTGTTGAGTTCCTTTCTTAACATCTATCTCGTTCCATACGAATTAGTAAACAGGTCAAGCATTCTAATTCTTTTTGTCATCATGTATCTAGAGGACACCATGCCCTTCCGGTTAAACTATAACCCATGTACTACATGTGTTCTATACGCTAACACCACAACAGCTGCTGTGGCCCATGCTTATGAGCATCTAGAACGTGTCTACATAAAACAATTACACTCCTCAAACAGAGATACAGACAAAAAAAGAAAAGGAAAATGGTCAAGTCATGTGACAGCAGGAGAAAGAAGGACACCCAGGGAGGAGAGTGAACAGCAGGTTCTGCAGAGCTGCACTCACACATTCCATTCCTAGGACACTGAGGGTGTCAAAGTCAAAGCCACCTCAGGAGGCTGTGTCGGGGGTCACCTGGCCTAACACTTTTGTTTTACACATGAAGAAAGTGGGGTCCAGGTGGCGAATGGTTCAGGTACCTTCAAGCACCCACTATGCTCTCTCCATACTGATGGACCTGGAGACACTGAGATGAAAACAACTTGTTAGTGGCCTCAGGGGGTCCACAATGGTGGCAGAAGGACCAAAAGAAAATAGCCACCATTAAATCTATCATTTCAGATTCTAGTCCTTTCTGAGAAGAAAATAATATGATATAAGATGAACTGGGAATAGACAAAAGAATCTGTTCAAACTTTAGACAGATAATCTGTCTAAAATGATATTAGAGTCTTGAATAGGAGAAGCAGCCATCTCAGAGAAGAAACAGAAGTTATAAGCTCTCTAACAAGGGCAAACGATAAGTGCAAGGAGCAAAGAAGAAAAAAAGTTTGAGAAAAGCTGGTGTGGTTAGAGGCAAGGAGGGTACAGGGTTTACGGAAAGGAAAGAGTCCAGAAAAGCAGAGCCTTATGGGCCGTGATGAGGGCCTTGGATTCTACTCTAAGGAAATAACACACTTCTGGAGCATTTTTATCCAACAAATGTCTCATAACTTGTATTTACTAGCTCCCCTGGGGAGTGTGGAATCAGGAAAGGTAGCTGAGTTTTGTAGCAGACTAGGCCCACACTTGTAGTTCAGACTAAAGTGATGGTAGAGAAATCCATAAGAAGACAGGACATGCAGCATTTATGGTGGAGACACAGTGAGGATTTGCTGGGCTGAATCTGAGGCCAAAGCAAAGAAGTGGAATCAGTGATGAATTCTGAAATTGTGACTTGAGCGATGGGGATGCAGTGATTCTGCTTACTGGGAGGGCAATGTCTGGCAGGTCAGAGAAGCCCTCTTGTTCGCTTTAACTTTGAGAGTCTCATCAGACAGCCAAGGAAATATATTCAGAAAGTATAGAAGCTGGGAACTTGAGGCAGATCCACTCATGGAGCTAAAACTTTGAAAATGATCTGCATATTGATGATATTTAAACCATATGCTTATTGGCTATCTGCTAGAAATTTTAGAGACATAAGACAAGGGGATTTAAGACAGTACCCTGGGAAGCAATGTTTAGCAGGAGGCTCGCCAGTTAGACTGAGGATGGAAAGCGAAGAAAAGTCCTACCGGCCAGGGTCCTGGAGTCTGGGAGAGAGGAGAATTTATTAAGCTGGGTGTGGTAATCCACTTTTGCAAAGGTCAAGAGCTGAAAAGACAAAAATAAAGGATGACCACTGACTTTGGCGAGATGCAGAGATGCATAGATGCATAGGGAATGAAGAACACAGGACCATCATAAAGTCATGCAAAAGTTGTTCCCAAACCAAGACAGACTCAGATCTGGATTCCACCTCCTGCACTGCTTCTGTGACTCTAAATTACCTCTGATCCTACGGACAGTAAAGATTCCCCCTGAAAATTCTAAGCAAGAAAGAGGGGTGCTGAAAGAGAGTTGTGGTCCACTCAGTTAGATGGCAGTAAGGGGTGCAGTGAGGAGAGCCTGCATTTGCAAGTGGCCAGATTGGGGACAGAAAAAACATCCAACAGCAAGAAAGAAAAGAAAGGGAAGAAGAAGGAAGGAAGGAAGGAAGGAAGGGAGGAAGGGAGGAAGGGAGGAAGGGAGGAAGGGAGG
>PVIC010036565.1:0-18492 GCA_004025085.1 Thryonomys swinderianus
GAGTGCTGGGATTACAGGCGTGAACCACCACGCCCAGCATTATATGTGGTAACCGGGGATCGAACTCAGGTCCTTACGCTTGCGAGGCAGGCGCCGGAACCACTGAGCTAACCCTCCGGCCCTTAAATCATTTTTTATGCAGACAATTCAGTGATATTACATTCTCAGAAACTCTTGACTTCTGCACAACCAACTGCTGAGTTAATGGATGCCATCCTTTTCCTCTGTCCAACCTGTTAGGAGAGGACCAGCAGGCTGGGAACTGTGAACTTCCTCCCTGCCAGGTGAGTTAAGTTTTGTTTCAGAGTCGGTTGTGTTATTCTCAAACATATTTATGGTGGTTCACTATTGCAGTTGTATAACTGAATTACTTTAAATACATAAAATTAGAGTACCAAAATCCACTAGCTCTTTTTAGGAGGGTCACACAGAGAAGATCATAGTTCTCAGAGCTAAGAGACAAAGCAGTAAACTTTCCTCTCAGGGAAACCTGCAGTAGTAAAAGCATTACTTACTTGCTACCTGCAACATCACAGGATCGAGGGCGACCTGTCAGGGACTGGATCTGGGAAGAAAAAAAGAAAGCAAGACTTACTAAAGATCAAATTCAGTTTTACAGAAGGGTCTTTGCAGGGATTATAGAACCTCTGTGGGCACCAGCGAGAGCCAGCTCACAACTGCAGCATTTTCAAAAGTAGCCATGAAGGTTCTGAGGAGACCTGGAAAAATTTTAAGCTTTTTAGCATAAGGGAAGGATAATTTTAAGACTGTCTTAATTGATGTTTTATTGCTTTGTCTTCTAGTATTATTTCCTTCAAAACAGGTCAGTGTTTTTATGTATGGAGTTTTAAAATAAGCATTCCCTAGGGGTTGGGGATTTAGCTCAAGTGGTACCGTGCCAGCCTTGGATGCACAAGGGCCAGAGTTTGATCCCCAGTACCGTGCAAAAAAAAAGCATTCCTTTCCAATTGGTGTGACAGGAAAAGAAGGAAAGAGAAAAGCATGTTAAAAAAGAGAGAAAATGGATGGCAAAGCAAACGAATAATTTAATTACAACCTAAACTCTCAGGGAGAGGCAGGAATGAACAATAAAGTAACAGAGAAAAGGAACAACTCTCTGTAAGAGTGCAGCCTTGCAATCGAGGGGAGTATATAGATGGCACCCTCTGCAGGAGATATTCTCTGACAGAAGCCTCCACATATGCTCCTTATATCCTTCAATAGGTAAACTTGCAATCAGCTTTTTTAATCTTCTAAAAGATTAAATGCCAAATGAGCCATGATCTAAAAATATGGTGAATGATTATACTTTTTAAAATTACAGTAAAAGCTGAGCATGGTAGTACATGCCTGCAATCCCAGTACTAAGTAGGCTGAGACAGGGATTCCTGTGAGTTCAAGGCAGCTTGAATTACTTAGCAACAGCCTGTCTCCAAAAAACAAAAACAGGAGACCAGGTCAGATGGGACCAGGATGGTCCAAACTGAATCAGACAGGTGCAGAATTGATAACACTGGATCAGACCTATATAGACCAGCCTAGACCGGATCAAACTGGCCTAAACCAGTTCTGATTGGATCAAGCTGGTTCAGAGCGGGTCAGACCAGCCCCAAACGGTCTAGGCCAGACCATGTTGGTTCAGACCAGATCAAACTGGCCTAGCCTGGATCAAGCTGGTCTAAACTGGATCAGATTTTATCTGGTTCAGACTGGATGAAACCAGCCCAAATCAGCCCATACTGGACCAGGCCTGCTCAGACCAGACCAAAAGCAGTTCCAGCTTGATCAAACTGGCCTAGACTGGATCAGACCAGCTGCAGCCAGATCAAACTGGTCCAAGCCAGTCTAGACCAGACTGAACTGGTTCAGACCAGACTAAATCAGCTTTGGCTTAATCAAGCCAGTCTAGATGGGTCTAGAAAGGTCAAACCAGCCCAGACCTGATCAAGCCAGGCCAGACTGGTCTAGACCTGCTGAAGCCCATCTAGTCTTAATCAGACAGAATCAAACTGGTTCAAAGCAATTCTGACCAAATCAAACTGGCCCAAGCAGGTCCAAACCAGATCAAACTGGTACAGACCTGATGAAACCAGTTCTGGCTTGGTCAAACCCGCCCAGACCAGTCCAGACCTGATCAAACCAGTCCAAACCAGCCTAGACTAGATGAGACCGGATCAAATAGGTTCAGACAGGACTAAGCCAATCTACACCACATCAGACTGGTTCAAACCAGATCAAGTTGGTCTAGACAGATAAGACCAGATCAAATTCAGTTCTAACTGCATTAAGCCAGTCTAGGCCAGGCCAGAATAGCTGAAAGCAGTCCAGACCAAATCAAACTGGTCTAGACTGGATCAGACAGGTTCTGGCCAGATCAAACCAAATCAAACCAGATCAAACCAGTCTATACTGGATCAGGCCAGATCAAACTGGTTCAGACCAGTAAAAAAAGCAGTTCCAACCAGATCAAACCAGTCCAGAACAGATCAGACTAGTTTCAAATGGCCCAGACCAGATTCAGCCTACCCAGATAGGTCCAGACCAGGTCAAGCTGGTTCAGACCAGATCAAGCCTGTTCTGACTTGATCTGACTGGGTCAAAATGCCCCAGACCATATCAATCTGATTCAAACAGTCTAGGCCAGAACAAGCCAGTCCAGACTAGTTCAAAGCAGTCCTGGTTGGATCAAACCAGTCTAGACCAAATCAAACCAGTTCTGACCTGGTCAAACCAAGTCAGACCAGACCAGACTGGTTCCAACTGGCTCAGACCATATCAAGCTAGCTCACAGCAGATCAGAGCATCCTAAACTAATCAGACTGGCTCTGACTGAATCAAAATGGGGTTTAATTGTACCAAGCTGGCCTAAACTGGATCAGACCAGATAAAACTTGTTCAGAAAGATGGCTCCAACTGGACTAGACCAATCCAGACTGGTTCTGATCGGATCAAACTGGTCCAAACCAGTCTAAGCTGGTTCAGACCAGATCAAACTGTTTCAGACCAGCTCAAAAGTTGCTCCAACCAGGCCAGGCTGTTCTTGGCTGGATCTGACCAGATCAAAGTGGTTATAGACCAGATCAGACTAGTTCCCACCTGCTCAAACTGGACCAAGCTGACCCAAACTAGCCTAAACTGGATTAGACCTAGCCAAACTGGTACAGACAAGTTCAAAGCAAGTCCAACTGGCTCAGATCAGTCTAAGTTGGATCAGGCCAAGATGAAACTGGTTCAGACTGGATCAAACTGGTTCAGAGCAGTTCAATGTAGTCCAATCAACTGGATCAAACTTATCCAGACTGGATCAGATCAGGTCAAGTCAGCTCAGACTGAGTCGAACCAGCCCAAACCGATCTAGGCCAGTTCGAATCAGCACAGGTCAAGTTAAATTGGCTGAGACCAAATCAAACTGGTTCTGAGTTGATCAGACCAGGTCTAGTGGGGCCAGACTGAACTGGTTCTGATTGGATCTAACCAAATTGAGCCAGTCTAAATGGGTCTAGACTAGTTTAAGGCAGTTCAGACCAGCACAAACTGGATCAAGGTAGTTCCGATTGGATCAGACCTATTCAGATCAGCTCTGGTTACACCCAGATCACACCAGGTCAAAATGGTTCTAACTGGACCAAGCCAGTTAGTTCTACCTGGGTCGAGCTGGCCCAAAGTAGTCTAGACAGGACTACACTGGTCCAGACTGGATCAAGCCAGTCTGAATTGGATCAAAGTGGTCTAAGCCAGATCAAAGTAGTCAAAGCTGGATGCAACTGGATCAAACCAGTCCAGACCATACTAGGCCATTCCAAACTGGATTGAACTAGTCCAAATTGGATGAGACCAGATCAAACTGGCCCAACCCAGTCTAGACTGGATCAAGCCACTTCAGATCAGACCAACTGTGTCAAACTGACCCAAACTGGTCTAGACTGGATCAGACTAGTCTAGACCAGACTAAACCGGTCCAGACTGGATCAACCTGGTCCACAACAGCTCTTATACATCTTAACTTTTATTTAAAAGAAAGGCCTCTATGGCCACTGAGTGCTATCAAACTCTGGTAAATTTGGGGTAAGAAAATGGAGCTGAACCCAAGGGATTCTTAAGGTTGGGTCAGTTACATCCAGAAACAATACCAGCAACCACAATGGAGCAAGGATTGGGACAGAGGATTTTTCTCTCAGTTAAAGTAGCTTCCCTAAGATAGGCTCCCTCTCATCTTGTCCACAGCAGGGAAATTTACAGAGAAGCCAGGTGAAGTTAGCATACTTGCAGGTGCAAAAACTCAAAGGGTCACAGAAATCATAGCAAAACAGATGGCTCATTATTGGCTCTCAGAGGACTCAAGGTCAAAGGCTCTGATGTATACAAAAGTATAATAGGTGTGTCTATACAGTAATAATTCTGGGCAGAAGCTTCAGACTGGAAGTAGATTCAAGGTGGAGAAATCTGCCTATGAGTCCAGCTTTCAGAGCTTTTAATGATCTGAGTAAAATAGGGGAGTTTAATCAGTTTTTTCTTTTGAATGTGTAAATTCACATGAAAATTAGGAAGTCCAGAGATCACTCTACTAATTCATCAGCACAATCATGATCATTTTTACTATAAACATCATTCCCTAGTATATTTTTCCTACCTCTGTTCCCTGACAAATTTTCTCTTCCCCTTTCCTAGTTCTGTTTCTGCCTCTGCAGGATCTGACAATCACCTTTGTCTGCAAATGACCAGTGATAAACACAATGTGGATGCTCACCCACCTCCTTGGTCTCCCATAGTTGCTTTGGCAGTGGCTTCGGGATACTTAACAGATTCTCTTCTTTCAACGGGCCAGGGAATGACACTATTAAAGGAGAAAGGAATGTTATGAGGAGGCCATCTTACCCTTGGCCAAATAAATAACCTGTGTAAACATAATTTACTTTTTTTTTGAGACAGGGCCTCGCTTTGTAGTTCAGGCTGGCCCTGAGCTCACTATGGAGCCCAGGCAAACTGCCGCAAACTCAGCAATCCTCTTGTCTCTGCCTCCCAAGTGCTGGGATGACAGGCGTGAGCCACCACGCCCCGCATTGTGGTATGCGGTGTTGATTGCTGATGGGCGTGAGTCTCCACGCCCAGCATTATGTGGTTTCTGGGAATCAAACTTAGGACCTTGCACTTGCAAGGCAGGCGCCGGAACCACTAAGCTAACACTCTGGCCCCATAATTTACTTTGAAACATTTATTGACTATATGCTAGGAAAAGGGGTTAAGTATCATGGTGTGGGTACAGAAATGAATAAGACATGGTTTGAATCAGTAAGGAATTTGTAACCCAGCCTGGGCCTGAGGGCAACACCAAAGATGCCCAGGAGAGCCACAGGTGCTATGCTTGGTGATGAAGGCAGCAAGAACTCAGGAGATTCTGAAGCCAAGGCACTCAGGCAGCCTTTTAGAGATGCAGAAAATGGCATTCCAAGGGAGCAAAGAATAAGAACAGGGCTTATAGACAGAGGAAGTTGTGGGCAGCTATGAATAGAGTGGTGTTTTTTACTTGCAGTATAGCCCAGGGAAAGTGGATGGCAGGAATGAAATACAGATGGCTGAGGGCCAGGCCAGGGAGGGCCCTTCAGGATCGGGCAGGGTATAAGAAGACACACTGTGATCTTGACCTAGAAGATCAAAAGAGGGAAGGGACAAAGGCAGAATGAGGTGAGCAGATGGAAAGCCTTGTAGAGCAGCCTGGGGATGTGTAAGGATGAAGAATAAAAAGGAACTGACAACCTAGGTTTGAGACTGGGCAGCAAAGAGGGGCCCCAGCAGATCTCAACACTGTTGAATAACCTGGCTTTCTGATTTCATACTCAGGTTAAATGTGGATGATGAGCTGAGCCACAAATAATTAAAACCTTTTTGCTCTCATAGATGAACCAAAAGGGAAGGGCTGGATCTGTTGTCAGGAGGAGATATGACACCAGACAGAGACTGAGCAGATCTAGGAATGCTGTTAGGCCCAGGGTCTAAATAGTCCCAGGGTGACTGTTATAACTGTCCTGTCCTTGTCCCACATGGGGAGAAGTCACTTAAAACAGGGACCAGAACTTCAGAGTAAATTCTGAGAAAGAGGCGTGAAAGAAATGCTCCATAATAAGTTTATTGTCGGGCCAAGGATTTAGCTCAGAGGTTCCAGCACCTGTCTTGTAAGCACAAACTCCTGAATTTGATCCCTGGTACCAAAAAAAGCAGAAGAAAGGGCCGGAGATTTAGCTCAGTGGTTCTGGCGCCTGCCTCGCAAGCGCAAGGTCCTGAGTTTGATCCCGGTAACCACATACAATGCTGGGCATGGTGACTCATGCCAACCAGCAATCAATACCACATACCACAGTGCTGGGCCTGGTGGCTCACGCCTGTAATCCCAGCACTTGGGAGGCAGAGACAGGAGGATTGCTGAGTTTGAGGCTTGCCTGGGCTACATAGTGAGCTCAGGGCCAGCCTGAACTACAAAGCGAGACCCTGTCTCAAAAAAAAAAAAAAAAAAAGCAGAAGAAAAAGACAAAAAAATTTCATTATTTAAATAGAACATGGAATACAACTGCAACTGTGTACTACTGGAATGAATGAAGTATGGGTGGGGGATGGTTTCTTTGGCAGCACTTTAAGAGCACAACACAGTGCTCTTCCTGGGTAACTATTCTGGCACCATCCTGATGTGTGCTTGGGCTGCACTGTCTGTGCTCTCAACATGCCCAAGTGTCCCTCAATCCTGACTGTCAAACCATTCTCTTGTTCTACACTGATGAGAATGGAACCTAAGGCCTCAAAACCCACTCACTCTACCAGTGAGCAAGTCCCAGCCCAAATCACTCTCTTTTGAAAACCTGATTTTGTCAACATCTTGTTTGTTTTCTTTTCTTCTATGTTATTCATGGTCTAATCATTAAAAAAAAACTGCTTCAGAAATGTAAGGCCCATGTGGGCAAAGCCACAGTGTGTGTGTGTGTGTGTACATGTGCATGTGCCCTTAAAGTAGTGCCTTGGAAATGCAGACCCTACAGCTGACTCCTATCAGAGTGGAGGCGAGGGTAATAGGCATCAGGTCTGCCCAAACAAACATAATGGGAGACCAGAGAGAGAAAGCACTCTGGGCTCAGGGTACAGCTCAGCAATAGAGCACTTCTCTGGCATATTCAAGATGCGGAGTTCAATTCTCAGTAATGAAGAAGAAAAAAAAAAAGGAGAGAGAGGAAAGTACCCTACAAAGTACCACTGGATGCTAGGAAACTTTCAAGGGCTGAATGGGGGTAGCCTTGCAACCCAGGGCTATTTCTCAAAAGAGCTTGGTTATAGAAATATGGTTGGGACAGGCTCCAGTGCCTTCATGGGCACTATTTTCTTTGAGAAGTTAATTGTTTTTCGTCTCTTCTCATATCCAAGATTTGTTGAGAATTCATCAAAGAATTTACAGGGGAGGGCCAGAGGGTTAGCTCAGTGGTTCTGGCGCCTGCCTCGCAAGTGCAAGGTCCTGAGTTCTATCCCTGGTAACCACATATAATGCTGGGCGTGGAGACTCACTCCCACCAACAATCAACACCTGCATACCACAATGCTGGGCGTGGTTGCTCACGCCAGTAATCCCAGCACTCGGGAGGCAGAGACAAGAGGATTGCTGAGTTCCGCAGCGGCTTGCCTGGGCTCCATAGTGAGCTCAGGGCCAGCCTGAACTACAAACCGAGACCCTGTCTCAAAAAAAAAAAAAAAAAAAAAAAAGGATTTACAGGGGAAATGCAAATGATCTTCAAAATATTTCTTTATTTCTGTCCTGGTGGATTAGATGTCTAATGTTGTCTCAATATTTCAGGATTTTATTCAACACTTAAAATCACTTGCTCAGAAACAGAGCAGGGAGTACAGTGACAGAGAAGGGTACCTTTTCTGTAAGATTTTCCTCTTTTATTATATCTCTTGGAGCCTTATCCCTTTGATATATACCTCATTTAGCTATTCAGTTTCAGACTATGAAAACTGAATTTCAACATTAAAAGATTTAGAAAAAAGGAAAGGGTGCCTGGTACTGAATGAATAAGAACAGTAGTGGATTCTCACTTGTCAACAGCTTTGAGTATCTCTTCAGCAGATCTCTAACACTGTCTTTATGAAGCGCAGCACCTTCTGAAAATTTTTAATTCCATTTTGTACTCACTTTGCATGTTCCTTGCTCTGTTTATTTAAATTTGTCAATTATTGACTTACAAAGGCTTCCTAAGAAGGCAGAGGCAGTGCTGAGGAAGTGAAGGATACTGGGGTGACTAATTGTTTAAGTGATGGATTCATTCGTATTTTCATATGGCTACAACTTGTGCTTCCCTGTACAACCATGAGAGACTCTAGGGAGTGGGATAACAAGGAACCTTTGTAACCTAACCACCCATTTCCTTTCTCATGGCCTTGATCATGGCTAGCCTTAAGTTTCTAGAGCCAGGAAAGGGACCCAATCCTCAGTCTTGTGGAAAGTTTTGAAAACATGAATTAAGTTATTCAGAGAAAGCAGTGCATAGGAAAGTCAGCACCCCACCCCAAAGCAGGTAAGCAAAACCAGCTCCTACCTTCCCCAGGACCATCATTCTCTCCATCGCAGAAACCTATAGAAGGAGAAAAAACAGTTACACAGCTTTCATTTTCTTTTTCTTTCTTTTTTTTTTTTTTGAGACTGGGTCTCGCTTTGTAGTTCAGGATGGCCCTGAGCTCACCATGTAGCCAGGCAAGCCTTGAACTCAGCAATCTTCCCTCCTCTGCCTCCCGAGTGCTGGGATTACAGGAATGAGCCACCATGCCCAGCACTGTGGTATGTGATACTGATTGCCAGTGGGCATGAGTCACCACACCCAGTATGGTATGTGGTTACTGGGGATCAAACCAGGGGACTTGTGCTTGTGAGGCAGGCGCCAGAACCACTGAGCTAAATCTCCAGCCCCACAGCTTTCATTTTCATTTGTTCATGAATTCATAACTCTAGTTTGGCAAAGGCTTTTGAAATTTGAAAGCAGTTTGATATATCAAATCTCCTTCGAGTCTCTTTAATATTTTTATACTAAAAGTAGATGTAGTTATTTTAAGTCTAAAGTTGATGCCAGTCTGTTTTTCTTTCTCTTTAAAATTGTCTCAGTCTTACTTCCTTACTTACTGCCTCTATCTTGGAAAAATAACTATTTCAATAAATTATGAGAACCTTTTCTTCAAATCACAAAGCAAAGAAATATGGGCTGAAATGCTCCTCCAACTGCTGTTTCCTGGGCAGAGTCCGTGTCACTGCTGACACCACAGGTGTCCACAGGAAGAGACTGGCAGCTCTGTGCTGAGCCACTTCCCGTTACTTATCTGTAGCTTGCTCACTCAGGTTATATATTTGGATCCTAAGTCAATTTAAAGGATGTACGTGATAGCCATTCACAAACTTTTTCAAAATCTGACTTGGAGGGCTGGGGATGTAATTCAGTGATGCAGTGCCTGCCTGGCAAGCACAAGGTCCTGAATTCAGTCCTCAATATGGGGGGGGGGGAGTTAACAGCAGAAGTTCTGGCTGAACAAAGAAAATTTAATCCATAAAGTATCCTTCAGAGGACAAAGTATAGTACTTTCTGTGCCTCTAAACTAAAACTAAGGAACTGAGCCAAGAATATAACATTTTGTCTTTCTCCTTGGATCACCCAATTACACAAATGAGTTTTTAGTACAGAATCAGGGCAAAATTTTAATATAAGACTTTAAAAATAACTTACAGTTTTAGATAAGTTTCTGGGTACAGTTAAACTATTGATTAACCTGATTAGTCCATAAAAATTAAATATAAAAAATACCCAAATTAAATACAATTACCTAATAATTTTCCACTCAACATTTATTTACTACATTCCTACACTAAGTGCTAGTGGGCAGTCAGGGGACCTAGTGTAGAAGAGAAGACAGACATGGTAGCAAATTCTGTAACTCAGGCAAAAGATACAAAGTCTTCATGGCCTTGAACAGGTAGGTAAGTGGAAGCACACCTACAAAGCCAGAGTTTCTCTCAGGCCCACAGAAACAGATCTAAACAGTGACTGAAAGTTTATTTTAGTGCACATAAAGACTATGTGGGTGAGCTTGTTAAAATGCAGATTCTTGGGTCCAGCCCTCAAAGATGCTAACTCAGAAGGCTCAGAAGTGTCAGAGGAATATACTCCTCTAATAACTACCTCCAGAGCCTCTCCTACATATACCCAGGCCTGCTCTTCTGAGATTTGGGCAAGGCTAGGATGTAGTCTGTGTGAACAGGGGAACATTGGTAGCCAAGGTGCGCAGAGACAAAAGGTGTGGCTCTGCAGTCAGCACTGTCCAAATAAGGGGAAAAATTCCTGGTTCATATTTTAGCTTGTTGGGAAAGAGCAAGGAAATTGACCATTCTGATCACTAGAATGTGATTATCCTATTCACAGTTAAAATCTAAGTTTTATACAGCAGACTAGCATGTGGAAAGATCTCTTCACTATCAAGACCATTCTAGATTTAATCACTAAATCTAAGGTAGCCCTGGAACACATAGACTCAGCTGGGGGCCACCAGGTGAAACACCCAGAGGCTGGCTACCCTCCACGACACCCACTAGTGCACCTTCTCATCAGGCTGGACAGAAAGCAGGTGCGAGGCCTAGCACTGCAGCAAAGGGAGGATAATGACGGCCAACTTCACTGTTGCTTACCATGTGCCATACACTTCACACAGATGGTCTCACATTAACCTTGGGTGGACACTTATCACGGCCCAGATCACACTGCTAGTTGTAGGGCTAGAAATCTAGCCTGGGTACCTTCAGAGTGGCCATGTCCCTAACTGACTTGCTATATCCCGAGGGACTGAGGCAATTGGAAGTAAGACAGAAGGGAGATGACCCATGAAAAGCCGGGGGCGGGGTGCAGAAGTGGGGAAGGGGTGGGAAGAGAGGAGGATGTGTGTGGCAGAGAAGGTCACAGTCTGGCTAAAGCACAAGATGGGCAGGATGGGAGATAAGACCGGATAGAGAAGTGGGCTGGGAAACTGGCAAGAGGCAGGGAGTCAGATTTGGGTCACAGCTAAGCTTTCTAGTCTGTAGATGTGAGATCAACTAAAAAGAAAAAGCATCACGGCAGGGAGAAAGGTAGAAAATCACTAAAACAGGCCAGGCGAGAAGGAACAAAATAGGATTTGCTGGCAATGAGTACAGAAAGTAAGACACAGATCTGAGACACATTGCAGAGATAGGATGAGCAGAACTTTGCTACATGCTGGGTGTAAGGGGCAGGGGAACAAGGGTAATTAAATGTAACACTGTGGAGCTGAGGATTTAGCTCAATGGTTCCAGCGTCTGCCTTGCAAGCACAAGGTCCTAAGTTTGATCTCCAGTACCACACACCACAAGGCCAGGCATGGTGGCTCATACCTGTAATCCCAGCACTTGGGAGGCAGAGGCAGGAGGATTGCTGTGGATTTGAGGTTTGCCCAGGCTACACAGTAAGCTCAGGGCCAGCCTGAACTACAAAGTGAGACCCTGTCTCAAAAAAAAAAAAAAAAAGATATATCTGGAATTATGCTTCAGATACTACAGCATGGTGGTGGTGAGAAGTGAGGTTAGCACTAAACCAGCACATAATCAAAACATCCAAGTTGTGTTTTTCCTACTAGATAAAATAATACCAGAAGATATAACTATAAATAAAGGGTTAAAAAATAAAAAGGAACAAGTTGTGACTGGATATTTAGAAACAGAGGAAATTAATTCACATTGTTCCCATGGGGGATGGGACAAGGATGACCAAGGTCACATCTGTGTTCCAGGAAAACAGTGCCACGGGGGGCTGACCTAATGAGCGCATCTGAATACTCCCTTGGCTGGCAAGTCTAAAATAATTCCTTGCCTGATCCCCTGATCTGAAGTAGAGGAGGAGAAAGGGGCGGGCCCTTTAACCAGAGTGTATCCTAAGAGAAACCTCTGGAGTTTTAGTCTCCCTCTCCTGGGGCCTCTTGCCATCCTGGTGACCTGTTCATCCTTCTTTAGAACTGGGATGCTTGTGCCAGCCAAACAAGACTCACATCTAGCCAAAGACTCACATCTCTCCGGGTCATCTGCATTTTAAATCTCTTCCTTGACTCTGAAGGTCAAAGCTTAGTGCAAGTTAAGAGATCATGGAAGTGCATGTCCCCACAGATGACAGTCAGCATCTCCCATTCTGACATTCTGAATGGGGAGAAAATAGCCCCACACACTTCTGCCCTTAGCTCCAGGCTGTGAGACACAAGGCTGTAGGACATCAGTGTGTCTGCAAAATGTCATTTAAGAAGCACACCCTGCCAGGGAAATGGTTTCTCTTTATAGATTCTTGGATAGTTAAACAAGAAAAGAGAAATTAATGCCGGACGTGGTGGCTCACATCTGTAATCCCAGCACTCGGGAGGCAGAGACAGGAGGATAGCTGAGTTCGTGGCAGCTTGCCTGGGCACCATAGTGAGCTCAGGGCCAGCCTGAACTACAAAGCAAGACTCTGTCTCAAAAAGCAAAAAAAAAAAAAAAAAGAAAAGAAAAGAAAAGAGAAATTATAAGAATCTTGTTTGGTTGTAGAAGCTTAATTCTGTCATTTACAACTGCTTATTATTCATATCTAATTGTCATATGATTCAATAACCATTATGAAAATTACCAAACATGTATCACACTAATGGCTTTACTTTCTGGGGACACAAATACATCGCAGCTTACTGCTCCTGTGGCTCAGCTGTGAGCAGATGCTCCCTTGTCATTGCTCCCAACAGTAACAATAACAGCGTGGAATTCCACTGCTATGCCCAGGAACGATTCCCAGGAAAGAATGGTTTTATCACTCCTCCTCCAGAACTTAGGTCTGGGTTTCCATTATATTTTCCCACCCTTTTTAAAATCTTTATTTGGTTGGTCTTATAATAAGAAATACCTTTTTGTGAAGTTAGACGATATTTTTAAAATCCAAAAGGAAAGAAAATGAAAAACTTTACAGGAGGAAAATACATAAAGCTATTTAAAATAGCTCCCACCAACAAATATAATTCTCCATAAATAATTCCCATCCTTGGAGACTTGAATAATATTTTAAACACACTGGCTTTCCCATGTAAACACATCCATATTTGGGTGTGTTTCTGAGTTCTGCAATCCTTGCAGGGCTAGAGCAAGTCAGCACCCGGGCCAGACATCTGAGCCGAACAGGGCAGGACACTGCCATGGATGTCAGACATTGTGGCCTGATGATTCCTAACTGCTGATTTGCAAAGGAGAGGCCACCAAGATTTTCAGTCTGCCAGGACTTTGGTCCAGGATTTCCTCCTTTCCTTTTTTTTGTCGTTTTGTTTGTTTGTTGAGACAGGGTCTTGCTATGTAGTTCACGCTGGCCTTGAATCACTGTGTAGCCCAGGGTAGCCTTGAATTCAAAGCGATCCTCCTGCCTCACCCTTCAGAGTGCTGGGATTATAGACATTGCACTACTACACCCTATACCCTTTCTTTCCCTCCTTTTTTTGTACCCCTATCTACATGTATCAACATTTATGTTACTTCACTTTTCTTATTCATCCTCACATCTTCTGATATTTCCCACCTCTTCCCTCAGAGGCTACACCACTCAGCAATGACACCTCAGTCCAGATAACCACTTTCAGAACTTTCTTTCATCTTTGCACGTAAGCCTCAAAAACTCCTTAAATCATCTCCCTTCCCTTGTTCTCTCTAGGCCTTTGGCTCGTGAAACCCTACAGCACTTGCAGACACCTCTCCTGAGCACAGACCCTGTGTTGCTAGGCTGTGTGTACATGTCCCCCTCTCCTGCAGCTGACCTACTGTCCCCTACCCACCCCTATATCAGAGAGCACTGCCCTGTGTCTGATTCTGACATCTCTGTCTGAGTACTCTCATAGCCCCACATGTGGAAGAAACATGGGCAACTGGCTCACCCAATGCAGAAAATTCTGAGTGCACAAGGAAGGGATCACGTAAATGAATGGAGTTTTCCCTGAACTGTACCCAGGGAATAAATACAGCAGCCATTACCATCAACCCCATCCCTCCTATATGCAAAGAAAAGAGATCACGAATGTTCTCCTTGCAAAGAACAGAGATTCTTCAGACTTTAAGAACTAGAGAAAACCTTTAAAGCTGGTATATTGATCAAAGATTCCCAATCTTTCTGAGGATCAACTTGTATATGACATAGGCTAATTCCAGACTGTAGTCCTTTCTAGGTTATAAACACCAGAAATATAGACTCAGAAGGTTATAAACACCAGAAATACAGGCTTGGAAGGTGCATATTAGGTATCAGCACTCAGTGTGTTTTAGCAAGGGCTCTGTATATGTGAGCTACTGTGTGATATCCTTGTGTTTCTCCATCAGTGGGATCTCCTCTGTGCCATGCTCTGTGTTAGGTATCAGAGAAAACAAGACTAGTAAGTTCAAAGCTGTCTTTAAGAAATCTACCCTAGTAAGGATCTAGCTCAAGTGGTACTGCACATACCTTGGAAGCACAAGGTCCCAAATTCATCCTGGTACCATGTATCACAATGCTAGCTGTGGTGGCTCACGCCTGTAATCCCAGCACTCGGGAGGCAGAGACAAGAGGATTGCTGAGTTCGCGGTGGCTTGCCTGGGCACCATAGTGAGCTCAGGGCCAGCCTGAACTACAAAGCGAGACCCTGTCTCAAAAAGCAAAAAAAAAAAAAAAAAAAAAAAAAAAAAAAAAAAAAAAAAAAAAAAAAAAAAAAAAAAACAACTAAAAAACAAAATAACAAAAAAAGAAATCTAGGGGCCGGAGGGTTAGCTCAGTGGTTCCCGCGCCTGACTCACAAGCGCAAGGTCCTGAGTTCGATCTTCGGTAACCACATACAATGCAGGGCGTGGAGACTCATGCCCACTAGCAATCAATACCACATACCACAGTGCCGGGCATGGTGGCTCACGCCTGTAATCCCAGCACTCAGGAGGCAGAGACAGGCGGATTGCTGAGTTCAAGGCTTGCCTGGGCTACATAGTGAGCTCAGAGCCAGCCTGAACTACAAAGCGAGACCTTGTCTCAAAAAAAAAAAAAAAAGAAATCTACCTTAGATCTGAGGATTTAGCTCAGGGGGCTGCATCTGCCTCAAAAGTCCAAAATCCTAAATTCAATCCCCAGTACCAAGAAAAAAAGAAAAGAAAAGAAATAGCCTAGTCAAGCATGATGGTGTACACCTATAATCCCAGCACTTGGGGAGGCTGGGACAGAAGAGTTTGAACCCAGCCCAGGCAACTGAGTAAGACCCTATCTCAAAATAAAAGATAAAAGGGGCTGGGGATTTAGCTCAGTGGTTCCTGCATCTGCCTGGCAAGTGCAAGGTCCTGAGTTGATCCCTGATACTACACACCACATACTACAATGCCAGGCATGGTGGCTCACGCCTATGGTCCCAGCACTCGGGAGGCAAAAGCAGGACTGCCAAGAGTTTGAGACAGGCCTGGGCTACATAGTGAGTTAAGGGCCAGCCTGAACTACAAAGTGAGACCCTGTCTCAAAAAACAAATAAACAAACAAACATACATAAATACATAAAAGAAAGGTTTAAAAATGGGGACATAGCTCAATGTAAGGTCCTTGGGTTCATAAATGTTCTTCTCGCAAAGAATAGAGATTCTTTAGACTTTAGTCTAAGAACTAAAGAAAACTTTTAAATCTGTTATGTTGATCAAAGATTCCCAATCCTTCTGAGGGTCAACTTGTATATGAAATAGGCTAATTCCAGACTGTAGAAAAAGACATAGAAATCTATGTTAAGCAGAGGGAGAGAAACATCTACACAAAGAATCAGTCACGTGCGGCAGGACCTCAAAGCACCTGCATGGAAGAGCCTAGGGATGGTAAAAGGACATAGTAGTTTGAACCAACACAAAGTAAAAGTCCACAGAAAGACAGACATGTGGACACCAACTGAGGCCAACAGACCCACAGGTGTTGGCCAGTAGGACAGCACTGAGTCATGAGAGGAGATGAGAACAGGTTGGAAGAGCAGTAAAACCCAAGTGGTTTACACAGGTGAAAAGCAGGAAGAGAGGGGTCTGGCCAGGCAGAGGCCAGATCCTGGGGCTCACATCACTTCTGGAAGTCTGCACTCCTTCTCCTTGAATTAAGAGGTGGTGCAGTGGGTCTCAGTAGAATAGTGAGAGGTACAGATCTTGGTTCACTCTGGAAGCACATGGTGAAAGGTGGCACGAAGCTACCTTTTCTTCCCTCCTGTTACTCCTGGTCCTCTGATTCACTTGAGCCAAACACAGAGGGAATGGTGTCACCTCTCCTCCCTGTGCCTCGCAGTTGGGCCACCTTGTGCTAGCACTGCTGATCACTGGGATAGTCTGCCTCATTCTAGGGCTCAGTCACAACAGCACCAAGGAACCATGAAGAGGAGCACTTTCTTGCAGCCTCGTCTCTTACCAAAAGAAGACCCTGGGAAACCACCAAACAAATGGGTGGGACAGGCTAGAGAGAGAGAGACAGTCAGGAAGCCACTGTGAAAGCCCACATGAAGGGTAATGAGTGCTGGAAAAGGGCCAGTCCACAGGCAGGGAGGAAGCTCGAGGGCCCAGAGATGCCAACAAGGGAGCATTTGCCATGGAAGAAACAAAGAAGATACATACCCTGACTTACATCAAATGTATTAATCCCCTCCCCTAGGCTTTTCCCACAAAGGCCATCAAAGTGGAGAAGTGCATGTCCTACATAAGCTTTGCTCTCTCAAGTGCTGTAGACAGGGTTTGTGTGTCTTACCCATGTATGGGGCAGGCCAGGCTGATGGGCCCCCACCTCCATAGGGGTCCTGGGGCTTGGCACTCAGGGCACTTGTGTGAAGAGCAGAATCGGAATTGGTCCTAAGAAGGGGAGGAAAAATCTGGGTGAAAATCCATTTTCCTTAGTGACATGAAATATTCTTTGCTGAATATCACTCAAGAAAGAAGGCAACAATCATGACTTGCAAAGGGGCAGAGCCTAGCCCCTTACTGGGAAGATCACCACACCCAAGGAAGACTGATTTGTACTCAGATAGCCTTATACTTTGAGGCAGATGGTATGGTGACTGCAATTGCCTAGATGAATTAAAAAGCACCCCGCAGACTAGTAGAGCACAGTTGCAGGTGTGTCTGTGAATGACCACATGGAGACTGCAAACTATGAAGGAAAGACCAGTCCTGAATGTGGAAGGCACCAACCAACGGTCTTGTAGCCTGGATGGCAGGTGGCCACTCTGCATCTTCTACACCTGAATCTACTGGCAGTCATTGTTAGCCTACCTTTTTATATATATATAAAATTTTTCTTCTAGTAAACCCTAACTGATAACAATGATCTATTTCAACCAGGTGCGCTTGGAATCATGCCTTCCCTTTTCCTCTTCGTAAGTCAGAAGATGTTTATGACCAGTATGATCAGTGAATACACCAGGTTTTCTTTATCTGAGAATACTTATTCCTATGTGAAAGACCACCCAGAATGGTGGTTCTCAACACTTGGGGAAAAAGGCAAGGTCAAGACTATTTTCAAAATAACACCACAATGTTCCTCACATCGTCCTTGGGCATCCCCAGCACAGTAAGGTCAGGCCTCCAGCAGTCACATGGCCTGACACCATTCGAGATGGAGAGTGTGAGCAGAGAAGTCAGGTGCCTTCGGGGCTTTGAAAAACATAGGACGATGCAACGGTTGTTGGTATTTTGTTTTTTAAATAAAACAGTATTTCTTAAAGAAATATTAGTTAACATGTGGTGGGTTTATTGTTATTTTTAAACACACTAGTCGTCCTACAACAAGTTCAGGAACTGCTGATTATTAGTAGTTTTCTAAAAGTCTCCCAGGTGGCTCTAGGTTATACACAGCCTTCGTTCCACACACAACTGTTCATTTTTTTTTTTTTTTTTTTTTTTTTTTTTGCTTTTTGGAGACAGGGTCTTGCTTTGTAGTTCAGGCTGGCCCTGAGCTCACTATGGCGCCCAAGCAAGCCGCCGCGAACTCAGCAATCCTCCTGTCTCTGCCTCCCGAGTGCTGGGATTACAGGCATGAGCCACCACGCCCAGCATTATATGTGGTAACCGGGGATCGAACTCAGGTCATTACGCTTGCGAGGCAGGCGCCGGAACCACTGAACTAACCCTCCGGCCCACAACTGTTCATTTTTGTCATCTGAGGGCCAAACTATCTGCCATAAAAAGGATGTGTGAGGGCCGGAGGGTTAGCTCAGTGGTTCCGGCGCCTGCCTCACAGCGCAAGTACCTGAGTTCGATCCCCGGTTACCACATATAATGCTGGGCGTGGTGGCTCACGTCTGTAATCCCAGCACTCGGGAGGCAGAGACAGGAGGATTGCTGAGTTTGCGGCGGCTTGCCTGGGCACCATAGTGAGCTCAGGGCCAGCCTGAACTACAAAGCGAGACCCTGTCTCCAAAAAGCAAAAAAAAAAAAAAAAAAAAAAAAAA
>PVIC010036566.1:0-17500 GCA_004025085.1 Thryonomys swinderianus
GAAAAAGAAAATCAAACTTACCAAGTGCTGATATGGATAACCTTGAGTAATATTTACTGTGTCCTAAAGTTATAGTCTTAAAAGCAAAATTTTAAAGTTATGATTCTCTTTGTCTCCTTTCCACCTATCTTTACTTCTCTCCTATCTCAGTTCCCCAGCCCCAGACTTTGATTCCTTATCTTAAGGGATGCAGAGGAGCCTGAGGTTTATCTTTTTATGGCTGCTCCAGGCTGAAGACAGCCCTAATCCTGCCTAACCAGGGGTCAAAAGTCTCACTCTGACTGACATAAAAGAGATAAAGATGGACTTTGTTGTTTGATGAACCATCATCCTGTGATAGCTAAAGCTTAGTCCCAATGCCTTTTTACTTCCTCATGCAGGCTTTCCAAAAGCTTTTGCCTTTTCTAGGCATATAGAAGACTGAGAAGTGCAGCCGAACGAAGCCATCTGATTTGTTATGATGACCAGCTCAACAATATACATAATTTCCAGCCTGGGAGGGTTTGCTTCTCTAAGATTTAACTCCTCATACTGAGACAGGGATGGAGAAAGCCTGGTGTTGAGATGGGAGGCCCCGAAGCATCCTGCTGAAGCATCCTGGGTTACTCAGTCCTCTTGTAACAGCTGCCCTAGAGATCCACAAAGGGCACTGCATGAAAAAGAACTAACATTTTGTTGCATTAAGTTTCTGAGATTTGGGGGTTGTTTTTGCAATGTGACAGTGCACCCTTACTAATATACAAGAGATGTCCTATAAAGTGTCTATCAATTCTCCTTTGATCTCACCTTTCTTCTTGCCCAGCCAGCTACTATCTTCCAAGATTGTCTTCTTTCTCCTAATCCTCTTTACAAGCAAAAATTCCTCAGATCCTTTAATCACTCAAGCATCAAGATCCTGCAAACCCAAGATATATGCTCAGGCAACATTTTCCTACACAGGAAATCCTTCCAAAAATAACCCCCCCTTTTTTGAGACAGGATCTTATTAAGTTACTAAGTGCCCAGGGTGGGCTTTAATTTGTCAACCTCTTGCCTTAGACACTAAGAGTACTGGGATGACCAGCATGCACCACCATGCATGGCTGATTTCAGGATTAAAAAAAAGTATTAAAGTCCATGGAAAACTAGTCTGAGCATCTAAAGAAGAGTTGACTCTTTTTACTTAGTACCTCCTTACACTAAGAAGTAGGTCAAAATTGTGTTTACTAAGTGATAAGAACTATTTCCTCCATTTTCCTACCGCCCCCCCCCAAAAGTAATTTAAGGCTAAGTAATCTAAAGTGTTGGCATACAAGTATTTGGTTTTTCCTCTTCTGTAAAGTCAACACCTAAATGCCAGAGATTCCAAACTTGAATGATTGAGAATCTATCTGCAAAATAAGTTAGCTCAGGGCCCGCCTGAACTACAAAGCGAGACCCTGTCTCAAAAAGCAAAAAAAAAAAAAAAAAAAAAAAAAGCTCCCCAACCAAAGAAAGCATTTCCTTGGCCTAGAGTCAGGCTTGCAGCCTTGCTTATCAGCCCAGTAATCTTCTGGAATCTCTTGCTTCTGTACCATAGAAGAAGCCTGGGACCAATAGGCTGCTCCTGCTCTCCATCTCCCCTGAGCTATGCAGAATAAATTCACAAGAAATCTTTAGATGTACTTTGAGAAACTGAGGTGACATCTGAATTCTGAAGGGCATATCACGTGGGTGCTATGTTTCCTTCCTATTTCAACTCGAGGAAATACTAATAGGACTAAATAATTTGTAGTTTAATCGATATTTCTCTTAGTTTGATATTCTGCAGCCTCAGTGATTTCTGACTCTGAAAAGGACTCCATAAGGTTCCTCTTATTTCTCAGAACCCAGAACTTATATCAGATGTGGAAAGGCCAGAAAGCAGCCAATTATCAGAAAAGCCTGGATGGATTCTATGCAGGCCACAGAGGCCTTACCAGAGAGATAAGCTGATTTTACTTCGTGAAGAGGACTCTGTTGGTTGCCTCAGTGGCACATACTGTTAATTATCCAATATCCTACATCCCAACAATTCCTTCTCTAATTTAGTGAGGGCAATATGCCTGGTGATGAATCATACTTAAACATAATCTAATTGTAGCAAGCCTGTTTCCTGCTATCCTAGACTCTCTGGAAAAGGTGAACACCCAGGTGACCTTATTATTATCAGTGGGACAAAGAGTAATGTTTCTGGAGAACTTTCTGGAAAAGATTTTACATTTGTAATGAAATAGATAAGTGTGGATGGTATTTATTCCTGCATAAAACATAAATATAGTAATGATACAGAAGCCATTGTATAACTATTAGGTCCCAGGCATGAAAGAAAATTTCAAGAGAAAGATTACGATCCTAGTTCCTCTAGGAACTTCTCTGGTCAAGATGAAATGACAGATTTTTAAGCCATTGGGACATGAGATAATAAACAGTGGTACAAAAGAAGTTTGGATTTGGGTAGTGTGTGAAGCCATGTGATTTTCCCAGATTAAAGTCTTGAAAGAGTTGCCAAGTTTGGAACAAAAAGGGAAATCCAGGCAGGGCCCCATATTTCAGTGGGACTCCTATTCATACATACGTAATATAGCATGGAGTTTCTTCTGTTAATCTGTTATGTGTCAATCTAATTCATACCTCTGACAAAAGAATCTAAAGCTGCATTCTCAGTTAAAGTTTTCTCTCTTCCCTTCCTTCTTTTCAACTTACAAGCATACCTTTGTTTCCTACATACTTCTTGCTCCATATAGGATTAGTTAAAATATTAAAATGTACTGGCTCTTTTCCTTTCTTCTCCTCATCCCAGGTTATGGGAAAGGTCATAATTAAAAAATAGTTTCAGGCCAGAGATTTAACTCAGTGGTTCCAGTGCCTGCCTCGCAAGCGCAAGGCCATGAGTTCGATCCCAGTAACCATATACAGGGCTGGGCATGGTGACTCACGCCCACCAGCAATCAATACCACATACCACAGTGCTGGGCGTGGTGGCTCACACCTGTAATCCCAGCACTCAGGGGGCAGAGACAGGAGGATTGCTGAGTTTGAGGCTTGCCTGGGCTACATGGTAAGCTCAGGGCCAGCCTGAACTACAAAGGAAGACCCTGTCTCAAAAAAAAAAAAAAGTTTCAACAAAGTACAAAGTGACAGATCAAAGCCATAGATCTGCAAATAACAAGCATCTCATTAATCACATGTTTTTAGATTTACAAGTACAGGATGACTGCTAACCTCTTGATTAAGATAAGTGGCTCAGAATTTACATTCCAGACTATTTCTCAAATCTATTGAGCCAACCTGGTACTACCTGCCTGGGATTTAGATAACTTCCCACAAAAACTGGGACCTCTTAGTGACACCAGCAAGACAGACACAGAGATAATCTTCCCATCTTCCAAAATGCTGGCTTTTGCTAGTAAGACTTATTTCTCCAATCAGTGTGTCTCTTGAGTTACTGGGGCTCTTAGGTTGAAGTCTTTCAGTTATTAGGTTTTTCACAGTGAACAAATAAAAAAGGAATAAGGAAGCTACTTTTCCCTCAGGAATACTTGCATCTCCGTCTTTTTCAAAAGACAGAAAGACAGCAAATAAAAGTTGAAGTAAGGAAAAAACTGGGAATAACATACAAGGGCTGGGTATGTACCTAGGTAAACACTGCACCTGTCTGACAAGTACAAGGTCCTGAGTTAGATCCCTGGTACTGCCAAAAGCAAGAAAACATAGGTTATACAGAAATCAGTGAACAAGGCATCAAGAAAAAAAATAAGATGAAATAAACAAAAGGCTAGTTTTGGGGGAAGATCAATATAATAAATATGATAAACTGATAAATCTTATTAGGAAAAAAAGAAGAGAAGAAAAAAATTACCAGTATCAAGAATGGTAGAAGTGGGCTGGAGATTTAGCTCAGTGATTCCGCCACTTTCTTAGCAAGCACAAGGTCCCTGGTTCGATCCCAGTAACCACAAACAATGATATGATATTGGGTATGGTGACTCACACACACCAGCAATCGGTACCACACCCCACAATGCTGGGCATGGTGGCTCACTTGGGTAATCCCAGCATTTGGGAAGCAAAGGGAGGAGGATTGCTGAGTTCAAGGCTTGCATGGGCTACTTAGTGAGTTCAGGGCCAGCCTGAACTACAAAGCGAGAGCCTGTCTAAAAAAAAAAAAAGAATGGTAGAAGTGATATCACTACTGATTTAATAAATGTTAAAAGAATAACAATGAAGGGCCGGGGATTTTGCTCAGTGGTTCTGGCATCTGCTTCCCAAGCACTTGATCCCGAGTTCAATCCCTGAGTGGTATGTGTATGGTACCACATAGCACAATGCCAGGCATGGTGGCTCATGCCTGTAATTCCAGCACTCGGGAGGCAGAGGCAGGAGGATTGCTGAGTTGAGGCTTGCCTGGGCTACATAGTGAGTTTAGGACCAGCCTGAACTACGAAGCGATACCCTGTCTCAAAAAAACAACAACAAAGAATAACAGTGAAATATTATGACTAACTTTATGCCCATCAATTTGAGAGTTAATATTAAATGAAATTGATTCAAAAAGATGTAACATAAAGAGCATTGTATCTATTTTTTTTTTTTGAGACAGGGTCTCACTTTGTAGTTCAGGCTGGCCCTCAGCTCACTATGTAGCCCAGGCAAGCCTTGAACTCACAGCAATCCTCCTGCCTCTGCCTCCCGAGTGCTGGGATTACAGGCATGAGCCACCACACCCGCCCGCTGTATCTATTAAAACTGAACTTTTATGGTCAAATATGTTCTTATAAGTAAAAATCCAAAGTCCAGTTTTCTTTACTTACAGATTCCATCCAACATTTAGGGAAGAAATAAAACACAATCTCCTCCCTAAAAACCAGAGATGAAGAAAGTACTTCTCAACTCATCCAGTGAGGCCATATTACTAAGACTAGGCCAAGATATTTCAGGAAAAGAAAACAATAGCCTAACAACCCACATTTATATAGATGCAAAAGTTCTATACAAATAATAAATTCTAATGTTAGTTTAATATTTGAAATACCTATTCAAATAATTCTCAGTATAAAAAAGTTAAGCCCAAAGGAACTCCATATGACCACCTTGGTATAGGCAGAAGAAAGCATTTAGTCCAATTAAGCTTCCATTCCAGCTATAAAATTTGAGCAGATAAAAATAAAATGATCAAAAACATTTACCAGCATGTATAGCTAACATGAGAGGTAACAATGAAGACTGAATATTTTCCTGAAATGAGGAATAAGACAAAGATTATTCTGTACCTGTCTGGCAAGTACAAGGTCCTGAGTTTGACCCCTGGTACTGCCAAAAGCAAAAAACATAGATTATACAGAAATCTGTTCAACATTGGTTTTGAGGTTCTAGGCAGTGTAATTGGACAAGAAATGAAGGCATCTAAATTGACAAAAATAAAATCGTATATATACATGTCACATAGTCTATAACAAGTCCAGTAGAATCTATTAACATACTTCTACAATAAATAAATGAGTTTGGCAGAGTTTTAGGATATATGTACAACTATATGTAAGTGAAATGTATTTCAAGCCACTAGCAAAATCCAGTAAGATTTTTATAATAAAAAACCAAGTTTCAATAGTGGGGAATAAATCTAACAAAAATGTTCAATGTCTATATGCCACAAACATTATTAAAAGAAAATTAAAAGAATAAATGGACAGGTGAGAGATTCAGCTCAGTGGTTCTGGCGCCTGCCTAGGAAGTACAAGGTCCTGAATTCAATCCCTGGTAACCATATACACTAATACCTGATGTGGTGACTCACGCCCACCAGCAATCAGTACCACATATCCAGTACTTGGGAGGCAGAGACAGGAGGATTGCTGAGTTTGAGGCTTGCCTGGGCTACATAGTGAGCTCAGGGCCAGCCTCAACTACAAAGCTACACCCTGACTCAAAAAAAAGTAAAGTTTGATCCATAACTCACATCATTGATATAATTTAATTCAAATTCATGAGTACAAATATAAAATCTGAAACTATAGAACTTCTGAAAGTATGGGAAATTTGTAGCTTTGAGGCTCAAGGATTCTTTAGATACAATACTAAAAGCATGACATATAATAGAAATAAATGATAAACTGATTTCTATCAAAATTTTAAATCTACTTTTTGAAAGACATAGTAAAAACTAGACAGCTATACTATGGAAGATAGTGTTTCCAACTCATATATCTGATAAGAATTCATAATAGGCAACAGAAAAATACAAACAACTCAATAAAATGTATAAAATTTTGGACAGTCACTGTACTACAAAAACTGAAATAGACACAAAGAACTGTTTCAGATTACTAGGATATGCAAATTAAAATTATAAGGAGATAGACCATACACTTTTTAGAATGGCTGAAGTTAAAGCAAAAAGATTATAGCAAACGTTGGCAAGGATGTAGAAGAATTAGGACTCTCATACACTGTTAAAAGGAATATAAGACGGTAGGGACTATTTGTGGGTTTCCTTCAAATGCAAGATAAAACATCTATTGCCATATGCTCCAGCCATCCTTGTCCTCGATATTTAACCATGAAAAAATAAATACATGCTTATTCATAGACTTTTTTTTTTTTTTGCTTTTTGAGACAGGGTCTCGCATAGTAGTTCAGGCTGGCCCTGAGCTCACTATGGTGCCCAGGCAAGCCGCCGCGAACTCAGCAATCCTCCCGTCTCTGCCTCCCGAGTGCTGGGATTACAGGCATGAGCCACCGCGTCCAGCATTATGGTATGCGGTGTTGATCGTTGGTGGGTGTGTCTCCACGCCCAGCATTATATGTGGTTACCGGGGATCAAACTCAGGACCTTGCGCTTGCGAGGCAGGCGCCGGAACCACTGAGCTAACCCTCCGGCCCATTATTCATAGACTTTTAATCAAATGTCCATAGCATCTTTATTGATAATAGTAAAAAACTAGAAACAACCCAAATGCCTTTCATTAAGTGAATGGATAATCAATTGTTCTGTATCCACAAAAATAAAATACTGTACAGTAATAAAAAGGAATCAACTAATGACAAACAGTACAATATGAATCAATCTCAAAATAATGATGTTGTGGGTGCCAGAGATTTAGCGCAGTGGTTCCGGCACATGCCTCGCAAGCGCAAGGTCCTGAGTTTGATCCCAGTAACCATATACAAAGCTGGGCGTGGAGACTCACGCCCACCAGCAATCGACACCACATACCACAGTACTGGGTGTGGTGGCTCATGCCTGTAATCCCAGCACTCAGGAGGCAGAGACAGGAGGATTGCTGAGTTCGAGGCTTGCCTGGGCTACATAGAGAGCTCAGGGCCAGCCTGAACTATAAAGCGAGAACCTGTCTTAAAAAACAAAACAAAACAAAACAAAACAAAACAAAACAAAACAAAACAAAACAAAACTATGTTGTGTGAAAGAAACCAGGTTGAAGGAATATATAGTACTTATTCTATTTATAGAATGTTCTGGAAAATGCAAGGTAATCTATACAGATGGTTCCTGACTTATAATTTGGTACAGGATTCTTCAACTCTACAATCCTACAAAGTGGAATAGATTGGCAGTATTTGGCAGTGAGCTGTAGTTCCCAGTCAGCACAGAATTCTGCGGGACTAGGTAATTTTCCATAGTTAGGATTGTGTTACTATGATGTTTGGTGGGCTAGGTTTTTAAATGCATTTCCAACTTGCAAAATTTTCAACTTATGAAAAGTTTCTTGGGATGTTACGTGTAAGTGGAGGCATATCTGTAGTGACACAAAGCAACTTAGGGATTTCCTGAGAAGTGTGACAGGAGGGAGGATGACAAAGGAGAACAAGAAGACTTTTGGAAATAAGGGACATGTTCACTGTCTTAGGTGTTATGCTGGTGTCATGGGTGGATACACATTTTGAAGTTATCAAATTGTACATTTCAATCATAGTGCATGTACTCTTTGAGTTATATCTCTTTAAAGCTGTTTTAAAAAGATGTAAAAATGCTATCTCTGATGCTGTCTTATCTATTAAATCAATGCACAAGTTGCCTGCTCCAAATTTGTGGTAATGAAAATAAATTCTAAGTAATGAAGTGAGTCCATTTTCCTGTAACTTACATCTAGAAGCATAATATACTGGTACATGTAACATTTGTTTACATAGTGGTTATTAACTCAGTGGTTATTAACTTTCTTATTCTTATTGCATCTCAGCCAAATACTAAAGCTTGAATGGAGCTGGGCCACCCTACGTCTCTCCTATGACCTTGTCGTCCTTCATACTTTGTTTTATAAGCAGAGAGGAAACATAAACCCAGAAAAGTGGCAGGGGAGGGGGAGATTGTCCAGTCTTTTACCACACAGTAGCTGTGGTTCCCTGGCGCTGTCCTCTTCCCAGTGTAGTTTGCTTTTTAAGTGTTTAATCTCTAAATTTTATTTCCTTAAATCAGCCAAGAAGATAATGTACAGAATGAATTTAATGCGATAAGTGGAGTAATTTAGAGAAACTTGTATGTTTTATAAAGGAGGAAACATAGCTTGAGGATGGAGAAGAAGAGAAAGGGCATATTTTCGTAGGGTTACAAAGCCAACCTTAAACACAGGCCTTCCAAGGCAAGTAAAGAAAATGATACACTTATCTTAAATAATTCTCAGATGCATGACTTACTTAACATTAACCTTTGTAAGTAACTACTCCTGTGTGTGTGTGTGTGTGTGTGTGTGTGCACGTGTGCATGTGGGTGCATGTACATGCGTGTGTACCTGGAATAGTAACCCTGATGTTTCCCAGGGCATTCACACGTTAAAAGTAAAATGGAGAAATTCAGTTATCCTGTGTTGGCTGACATTTTAAAAATGACATGTCTTTTTTTATAGCTGAAAATTAAATTTGTTTTAGATCGGGCTTACTCATGAGGAGCTAAAGTGTTTTATTCCTGAATGTTCCCATCTTTGAGCAACAGCTAAGCAATGAAAATTCTAGCTGAGATGCAATAAGAAAGTTAATAACCACTGAGTCATGGGTAACTGAAACGCATGCTATTAATATTCTGTGTCAAATAAAGGTTAATGACGGTTAAAGAAAAAAAAATCAGCAAGTCTTGATAGGGTATAAAGAGGAAGACTGTTCGGGGCCATCACAATAGATGCAGGGGCCACTACAGCAGGGTCTTGCAGTGGGAAACATAGATCGGGTTCAACTTAGATTATAGTGTGAGTGAGTAGGAATTTATGGCCAGGGATTAAGGTGGGATGGGAGGTAGAAAATTGCTAAGGGAAAACATCAGGAATAAGGGGATCTGCCTTCTTGGGGGTCAGACAGTTTCTGGGGGTGGTAGAGGAGGAAGAGCCGGATCAGATACAGAGGGTGAATGGTCCTCACTAAACTGAGTTATCAGGGATTTTTGCTAACTGGATTTTTCCAGCAAGTATACATACAGGACAGGAGAAGTTTTAGAAGCTGATTAAGTTGGAGCAAGCAATGGTTTTTTGTCAGAATACAGCTCTTGCTGGTGCTCAGTAAATAATATCCCAAAATATGCTCCTCTCTCAAACTGAGAAGCCCTGGGAGCAGCAGACACAGGGAAGGGCTTTCTTTAGCATCTTGTCATTTGGAAGGAATTATAAAATTCCTTTTATAAATTTCACTTATCCATCTAACATCTGATATGTTGAACATGGTTAGCTTCAAATCTTCCTCCTGAAGCTTCCTTAAGCAGAGAAGGTTAAATTCCTATGAAGAGGAAGAAGGGACACCCTAGACCCCAGAGGAACTTTGTCCCTGGCCACTGTTTATTTTCCAGGATCCTCTGTCATCTAAAAATAATTTACTACTTGTCTAAAGTTCCCTACAATTCTCCATTTAAACATCTCATAAAGGCAGCATTCAAGCCTCTTCTATCTGGCCTTCCTTTGTATTTCATATTGTGTATTGCTCCCATGTCACATATACATGTTAATACATTGATGTCTTTTTCTCTCATTAGTCTCTGTATGTTGCTTTGTGTTAGCAGACTCCATGATCAAACCCTCAGAGGGAAAATTCGAGCTTCCCTACATTCTCCTCCGTGTGGTTATGTTACCTGGCTTTTGTAGAACAGAGCACTAACACATTTCCCTTATAGAATTTCCCAGCTAAAGGAGGCTAATCTCATATTGCCCTGAAACTAAGACCTAACTGAAAAATAATCTGTCTTAAAAAGTAGAGCTCAAAAGTGCCATCCCCAATCACCCTGTCCTCGCCTCACCTGACTTACAGAGCAGCCACCAAGCAAGAGAATAGTGAGGGCAGGTAAGGCAAGGATAGGGTGACTGGGGTTCGCAATTTTTGTTTCTACTTTTCAAGGCTAATGATTTTCTGGTTAGTTCTTTTCAGGGAAACAGGGTCTCTATATATTTACTTTACAAAAAGAATGAGCCTCAAATTCAGACTCAGAGGGGATGTTGGAAAGTCAAAGTAACTGGGAAAAATTAATTGATATGACTATATCTAAAATTCTGAATCAACTTGAGGAAAGATGAAAGGAAATTAAACCAGTCTGTATCAAAGACAAGTTAAAAGATGTTAAAGCTCCCTAATACTATGTTCAAAACTTCTTGCTCAAATTCTCCTGGAATTGTTCATACATGAAATACACAGTGTAGGAGACACCAATATTTGTCAGCCTAATATCTGTCCCAGCATCTTTCTCATGAGGCAGAGTCATATTTTATTCAGTAGTAATGATGTTCTGATAAACACTCTCACTTTCACAAAACTCTAGCCAGGCTCTTCTGAGCCTTCATTTGGACTAGGCTTAAATTTGGGCTATGACAACTTCAGACTCTCAATAGAAATTATTTCCACTTCCCTCTCACTCTTATTAAAAGTCCTCAGTAAGCATTCATGTCATTTTTAATGGTTCAGGCCCCATCACTACAAGGGCCTGCTTAAGAGAGTATAAGGCTGCCTTTTAAAAAGCCAACCACTTATGTCTCTGTCCAGGGGATTACAGTACTTAGTCACTTTCTTATCACTAAAATAAAATACCTGACACTTCAACTTAAAGGAGAAGTTTGTTTTGGCTCACATTTCAGAAGTTGCAGTGCTCTTCAGGTAAGGTTTAGGTACAGAAATGGCAGGGTAAAAGAGCCTGGGGAGAGGCAAGCCGCCTATGTTATGGTAGATAATGCCAAGAAAGTCTTTTTTGTTTGGGTAAATCTGTATATAAGACAGAATCTAGACCAGAAAGCCAGCTCCCACTGGTCAAATCAACATAAACATATACTATGAAATCAACTTGGGGCAAATGTTCAAAAATACTTTGTTCAGGGCTGGAGATTTAGCTCAGTAGTTCTGGCACCTGCTTGGCAAGCACAAGGCCCCTGGTAAACACATACAACAATACCAGGCCTGGTGGCTCATGCCCACCAGCAATGAGTACCATATACCACAATGCTGGGCATGGTGGCTCACACTTGTAATCCCAGCACTCAGGAGGTTGAGGCTGGAGGAATGCTGTGAGTTCAAGGCTTGCCTGGGCTACATAATGAGCTCATGGCCAGCCTGAACTACAAAGGAGACCCTGTCTCAAAACAAACAAACAAACCCAAAAAACTTTGTTCACAAGCCCAAAGCAAGGAATGGTTAGGAATGGAGGAGACAGTGGCCAGTGAACACTAGAGTCCTGAGATACCAGGTTGTTTCAGCATTGGAGACTGGAAAAAAAAAATCTGGAAGATTATTAAAACCACAGAATTTTGAAAAGTTGCTGCAGATTCCTTTGGCCACTGTGTTTATTAATTTCTTGCAATGTAAAGGTATGAAGAAGTTTAAAGAAAAATTTGGTATTTTTTTTGTTAAATATTGTGAATGGCCATGGACTGTGGTTTGTGCACTCTTACAGAAAGGAGATAAAGCCTGTGCTTTCAGGGAACTACATAGCGAGACACTGTCTCAAAAAAAAAAAATAAAAGCATCAACAAATGTTTATGCTGGGTAAATTTTATATATAAAATCAATATATTTAAATCCCCAAGATAGCCAGTGAATGAAATGGAAAACTTCACATTTTTCTGTATGTAAAACTTTGGACTCATGTTTCTTAGACCTTATTGATATTGTGTCAAGTGATTAGGTGCTTCTCATGTACCAGGAATTGTGTGAGGTGCTGAGATAAAAAGGGAACACAGGACTCCATTCCCTCTCAGAGTTGACATGCTTGTGAAAAGCATAACATTTTAAATAGTGAATTAAAAGATTTTAACCATTTAAATGAAAAGTCCAAGTGTTACTGTTAGCACGTAATGGGTAATCTGAGCAGTGGTAGAAACAATAACACCTACTCTTTTTTTTTTTTTTTTTTTTGAGACAGGGTCTCGCTTTGTAGTTCAGGCTGGCTCTGAGCTCACTATGTGGCCCAGGCAAGCCTCGAACTCAGCAATCCTCCTGTCTCTGCCTCCTGAGTGCTGGGATTACAGGCATGAACCACCATGCCCGGCACTGTGGTATGTGGTGCTGATTGCTGGTGGGTGTGAGTCACCATGCCCAGCATTGTTGTATGTGGTTACCGGGATTGAACTCAGGACCTTGCACTTGCAAGGCAGGTGCCGGAACCTCTGAGCTAAATCTCCGGCCCATAACACCTACTCTTAAAATAAAACCATCTGCTTGGTAGTTTTTGCTCAAATATTTCCACCATTGTGGATTTTAAGCTATTTCAGTCATTGAATAGATCAGGTACAGGGCTTGGCTTGATCTGTGTCAGAAGTTTGAAATCAGGTGCCAGGCTTGGGAGCTTCTGGTCTGTGCCTGTGGTTAACAAGTCTCTGCAGTTGGCAGGTTATACCCAATTGCCCCAGCCACATTGCCATGCCATAGACTCCTGCTTCATTTTCCTCTGTAAGACATAAACCTCCATAATTCTTAACGGTTTTTGAGGAAGTAGAGGTCTCTCTTCATATAGCTACTTCCTGCTGAAAAAGATGGTAGGCCTTATCTGATGGGATGTATGTTCTGTCTTCCTTAGGATGATTTAGTTCACTGGTTAGGCTGAGCGAAGCCTATCAGAAGACCATGATAAAGGAGTTAGTGTCTATATGTGGAGAACTGTTGAAAAGATTTTTTAATTGATTCTTTATTGGTACAATTTATATACAGTCACAATCACACTCAACATTGGGGAATTTGTACCAGTCTATGACATGAGTTAATTCTCACTTTTACCTATATCCCTACCCACCCCACAATCCCCATCCCCTATATACATGTGCTTTCTTTTTCTTTTCAAATCATATTTATTCTTTCCCCTCATTACTTTCCCCTACCACGTTCCCTTTGAGTATTTCCTATTTCACAAAATCTATCATACATTCTAGAACTCATTTACATCTACAGGTTCTCATACCAAAGAAAAGATACAGTATTTACATATCTGTGATCTATTTATTTCAGTTATTAGTGTGTCCTCAAGGTGTGTCCTTTTGCACATAAACGAGTGAAACTTATCGTTCTTTATGGCAGAGCAATACTCTATTTTATGAAGGAAAAAAAAAAAACGCATGTTCTTTAACCAGTCTCCAGTTGATGGGCATCTGGGTTGTTTCCAAGATTAGGCTATCACAAACTGAGCTGCTATGAACATGGGTGCACATAGGTCTTTACAATATGATTCTTTTAATCCCTTCAAGTATATTCCTAGCAGGGGAATAGCAGGGTCAAATAGGACCTCTAATCCTAGTTTTCTGAGGAATCTCCACACTGATTTACACAATGGTTGCTCAAGTCTACAATCCCACCAACAGCGGAGAAGGGTTCCTTTCTCCCCACAGCCTCACCAGCATTGTTTTTACTGCATACCAAATGTGACTATTATGTATTCAAATGCTATATTTATATTTCTTCAAAGAGTATTGAATGTTTCTGTCAAGCTATTTAAATGATCTAGGATTAATTAGGGTTTGCTGTTGTTATTTTGTTTTTGTTTATCTAAATTCATTTGCCATCACTTATAAGGTAGTTTTACAGTAGCAATTACCCTAGAGCAATTTACCTCTACCTTTCAATCCATCCCAAGGCTCCTCTCTGTGGCATTAATCAGTGAGATCTCTCCACTTTGACTGGTGCAAAATTGAATGATCTTCAGCCCCACATAAGACCAGAGACTTAGCTATCCTATATCTCCTTGGCATTTGCTACCTTGGAAGTTATTGGTTGAAAAGCTGAGGAAATTTTACACATACTAAAGCAGATTGGGCTTCAGCCTAAATCTCAAAAGAGATCACATGCATATTTTTGGATTTTGTTATAATTCTTTTTATTTTGTTTTATGAGACAGAGTGTTACTATGTAGTTAAAACTGGCCTTGAACTCACCATATAATCTAGGCTGGCCTCTCTTGAGCCAATCCTCCTTCTTTATCGTGCTCAGCACTGGCATTACAGATGTGTGCCACCATACCCTGCTTCAGTATAACTCTTGATTTTTAAGTACTCTGAAAATTTTAGCCACCTTTACTTCTCCAAACTCCAGTCTCTGTTGGGTTTCTCCTCCAAGAACAATGGTCTGGGCGGTAACTCCACTAAGAAAGCCTGGGTGATGGAAAGGATAACTTTGTTCCCCTTTTCTCAGAATCATAGCTCTGTGCTGCCCACTGGCCAATGGAACATCTTGCTTTCTTATCACTGGAAATACAAATACCTGATCTGCTTTATTTTTTTCTTTCCTGTGGCACTAAGGTTTGAGTTTCGGGCCTTCACTTAACCTGTAACTCCATTTTTTTTTTTTTGAGTTAGGGTCTTGTTAAGTCAATAAACTGCTCAGGCTGGGCTCAAGTTTGTAATCTTCATACTTCAGCTATCCAGAATGCTGAAATTGCCTTACTGTTAAATTTAAATTTTCAGCAATGGATTATCAAATTGAAGGAAAGCTAAAACAAATGGGGAAAAGGGCCCCTTCCCCACCTCAAAAATTACAGAGGACAGAAGAAAACATTTTTAAAATTTGTAATTAAAATCCTCAGAAAAATGAGAAGTTACTAAATCCTGAAGTAGGAAGAGGATGTCATAAAAATTTTTCTTAAATACAGACAATAAAAATGGTTTTGAAATTGAAAATATGCTAGCAAAAATTTAAAAATCAGTAGAAGTTATCAAAGGTACAATTGAATAAAAATTAGACAGAACAAAAAGACAGAAACAAGAGGCAAATCATTGTTTTGATCAAGAGAAATCTTTGATCAAGAGAATTTTCAGCTAAAAGAACTCTTAAAAAAAGAAAAAATAGAAGACATAAAGTATGTAAAAAGAAAACTAAATTCTCGAACCTGAGTAGTGTCTGGGCCTCTAGATTCGAAGGGACCACTAACTTCCCAGCTCAATAATTTTTTTTTTTTTTGAGACAGGGTCTCGCTTTGTAGTTCAGGCTGGCCCTGAGTTCACTATGTAGCCCAGGCAAGCCTCGAACTCAGCAATCCTCCTGCCTCTGCCTCCCGAGTGCTGGGATTACAGGCATGAGCCACCACGCCCGGCCCAGCTCAATAAATTTTTAAAATATCCACACCAGACCTGGGGTTTTAGCTCATGACACCACATCTGCCTGGCAAGCACCAAGGGCCTGAGTTCAATCCCTGGCACTGCCAAAAAAAAAAAAACCCAAAAAACAACAACAACAACAAAAAAACCCATGACAAAATTCCAGGATATCTGAGGAAAAGAGAAGATTCAACAACTTAAAAAGACTAAGAATTGAAGGGCTGGAGATTTAGCTCAGTGGTTCCAGGGTCTGCCTAGCAAGTGCAAGGTCTTGAGTTCTCTCCCCCCCCAAACCACATACAATAATACCTACGGCGTGACTCAGTACATACCTCAGTGCCAGGTGTGGTGGCTCACACCTATAATCCCAGCACTCCAGAGGCAGAGGAAGGAGGATTGCTGAGTTTGAGGTTTTCCTGGGCCACATAGTGTGTTCAGGGCCAGCCTAAACTACTAAATGAGACCCTATCTTAAAAAAAAGGAAAAAGACCAGAAATGGGAGTGGCAGAGCCACACAGGAAGCCAGAGACAATGGGCCAGTGCTTATAACTTCTGACAGTACAACACCCCAATTGTAGGAAACTATCAACCAAATATGAGCATCTAATGAAGATAATGTCAGATGTGACAGGCTGTGAGGCAGGAGCTAGACACCCTGACTGCACGTCAAAGCCAGCGATGACTCCAGCTGCTTATATCAGGTACTACCACCTTCTATCCCTGCTTCTTCATGAAGCAGAGGAGGATGTGTCTCATCAATGGGGTTAAAAAGAAAATAGAAAAAGCAACTGGGGAAAACAGTGATCCCCAAACAGGGAACTCAGCCAGAAGATTGCAGGAAGGTCTTAACATGCTGCAGGGAGTCTCCCAGGCTGCCAGCCAGTCCAGACAACAACTGGTGTGGACGACTCCAAGGAAGAACTAAAGGAGCCACTCAGTGAGCACCCTGTGTCTGCAGACCCTGTACCTGTGGACTCAACCAGCCACATCCAGGAGAATTTTTGGAAGATTGTCATGTCCAGCTTTCCCTTGAAAAGACTGAACACATTTGTTTCTTGTCATTATTTTCTAAAGAACAGAGTATAGGAACTGTTGATGTAATAATGTCCATGTGGTTCATGGAGCCATGAGTGTGTGGGAGGGTGCATCTAGGTTACACACCAGTGTCACACCAGTGTGTGTAAGAAACCTGAGCATCTGTAGTTTTCACTGTCCACAGGGGTTCCTGGAACCGATTTCCTGTGAATACAGAAGGAAAACTATAATCATATATTGGTGTGACTCTATTGCAAAGAATTTTATTCAGTATTACCTAGAATTATGAAGGCAAATATGAAAAAATATAGTTAAAAAGGGTTGAAAATAGTATGTCTGGGTAGTGAGGATTGGAGAGCAGGAGGGTGTTGGGAAGGTGACTATTAGTTCTGTGCTTCTTTCGATTTTTACATTTTTATTCATATATTACTTTGATTTAAAATTTTTTAAATATGAAGGGAGAAAGAACTAGAAACTTAAGTTCACCAAAACCAGTGGGACTCCTCATCTTCCACAGGCTGCAGGGGTCACGGCCCAGTGAGCCGCGCCCCGCAGGGCTCTCACTCTGGGGTCAGCACCGGTGCAGACATGGTCTGGCAGTCCTGCATCTGGACTGCTCACAGCTCAGTTTGAAGGGCTGGCTCCCAGGGTCCGAGTTCTTCCAAGCTTGAGAGCCCTGTGTCAGTTTACGGAACCATACTGGAAGGCAAATGTAGTCATTTACAGCGAAAAATACAAGTGTCAAGGATATTGGAGATTTTCATTAACAGATAGGTACAGTCACTTCTTAGTCGTAGAACCTACTTGGAGTCTGGTTCTGTCTGAAGGGTTATGTGATAAAGAAGGAGCCAAAGTGAGGATAAGCCTTGTATCTCCCTCAGAAACACTTTAATTGGACCACACCAGCCCGGTCCACCACACCCTCCCCTTTTGCTAGTTGTAAAGCTCAGCACACTTTTCTGCAAAGGAGC
>PVIC010036567.1:0-18511 GCA_004025085.1 Thryonomys swinderianus
AAAAAAAAAAAAAAAAAAAGAAGATGGTTCTGCAATCAGGAAAGACAGGAAGACTCTCAACACACAAGATGGAGCGACAAGATGTGTGGAAGGGTAAAAATGAGAATTAACTTGTGGCATATACTGGTACAAATTTCCCAATGTTATATGTGATTTTGAGATGTATATAAATTGTACCAATAAAGAATTCAATTAAAAAAAAAAAAGATGTGTGGAAGGAAACCCTGGGTGTAATAAGCAGCATTCATAACTATGAACATGTTGCTCCAGCAGTACCCTAGAGAAATGCCACACATTCCCTGGCTGATTAAAAATGCCTTAAGTGGGGATAAAAAGTTGCTAGTATAAGCTTCCCAGCTATCCAGTCTATGATCAAAATAAATAATGATAAAACAAAATATAATATTAAAACAAGATACTAAGAATAGCTTTTAGGGGCTGGAGAATTTAGCTCAGTGGTTCCAGTGCCTGCCTAGCAAGCCCAAGGTTACTGGTTCAATCCCAGTAACTACATACAACAATATCAAGCATGGTGACTCACATCCACCAGCAATCACTACCACACACCATAATACCGGGCGTGGTAGCTCATGCCTGCAATCCCAACACTGGGGAGGCAGAAGCAGGAGGATTGCTGAGTTCAAGTCTTGCCTGGGCTACCTAGTGAGCTCAGGGCCAGCCTGAACTACAAAACAAGACCCTGTCTCAAAAAAACAAAACAAAGAATAGTTTTTAGGAAGCTTACCTGCAAGTCACTTTCTTCAATGGCCATTATCATGGCTAAATGTAGACCTGGCTATTTAGCCTGATAAACTGCCAACCTGGGGCTAAAGACATAGCTCAGTAGTACAGCACTTGCCTGACACATACAAGACCCTGGGTTCGATCCTCAGCACCAAAAAAAAAACAAAACAAAAAAGCCTGACAATAATATCCTCAAGAGGAGAAAACTGAACTAAATAATTTTATTGTCTTTAATACAGTACCTATCTGGTATACAGAGTATCTATAAACATTTATTAATTGAATTGAATTTTAACTGATTGTGATGAATGCAAACAGAAACCAATGACAGGTTTGAAAAAGAGACACAATAGATCTTAGGAAGCAAAGATATTATCCATGTACATACTACATATGGGTATGTACGTAAATATGAACCTATGTATGTAAAATTTCATTTTATCAGCCAACTTTCAAAAAACCTGTCCTTTTTAAAAATAATAAATACACTAACAGAAACAGTATTTCTCATTTCTAGGACCAACAGAGAATGCTAAGTCTTTCAACAGTGAGCAAACATGCAAACAGACTGTTGCAGGGAGAAAAAGTTGCCTTCCTGACACTGCTCCCCCACTGCACACCTGATGGCTCTGGACCACATTCACATAGCTATAAAGGCAGAGGTGGAGAAAAGGAGAAAAGTGTTTAAAGTAGAGAGGAGCCTTAAAGGCTCCTTGTTATCTGACAGCAAGGAAGAGAATTCTACAGGACACAGCTATAACTCCAATGAATTCTCTCTTCTCTACCCAGAGAAAACAGCACATTGGAAAGAAATCCATGACACAAATGAACTGCTGGCTGGACAGAGACCAAACCATGGAAGTCATTAGTTGTATTAGCTCTTCGTAAAAAATACACTGAAGTCTGAACAAAATATGTACTTACTAAAGGTCATTAGTTATCATATGGAAATGACTAGTCTACTATGAATATTTATTATAGCAAAATATATCAGAAAGGGGTTTTACTTGCATACAACATTCTAAAAACTATCTTCATCATCACCAACAAGTACACTAGGTTCTGTTCTAGGTTTGCAAAGCAAGAAAAACAGGCACAGACAAAACCCTCCTATAAAACTCTACTTAGGCAAGTTTCATAAGATCTCTGCCCTTGGGATGTGAGGGCAATCCCACTGTGACATCTGTCACCCCACTGATTGCCAGGGGTGATTCAGCTGATCAGGTGGCTAGGCAGGTGTCCCCTGCCTCCCTCACCGCTGCATATGCATCCCTCCTGAAGCTGCACGCTTGGTTGAAGAGGACAACCACCCCCAATAGAGGAGAACCATTTCCTTAGTCAGGGGTATATGAGTAGCTGTGGTCCCCTGCTAGAACCTCCAAACAAGCTTTCAAGATCTCTGCCCTCAAGTCTGACAGCTATGGATAGGAAAAAGAGAATATTCAGAAAGCCACTGGCCATGAAGAGCTTGACATTCTAGACTTTAATGCCTATGTTCCCAGTTCAATTCTCAACCTATCTGAATAGCTTTCCTATTCTTTTTGTCCTTAATGCACACATATCATTACTTATTTTACTGGAAAAGTTAGATTCACTGTAGATAATCTGAAAATACAGTAGACAGAAACAAATAAAAAGTAACCTCTAATATACACTACCATACCCTACCCTCTCTTAACCAATAAAACACTACCCTGCTAAATTAGTTTGATGCTTAAATATAAGAAGGGTTGAAAAAGGTTAAGGTCTAAAATTACCTGAAATTATTGCAGCCAAGGACCACGCCAACTATGTTCTTGCCTATGTCATGCACATCACCTTTCACTGTGGCCAGCACAATGGTGCCTTGGTAAGGGTCCTGGAAAGTAAAGCAAGCGGCTGAGCATGGCTGGGACCATTTAGAGCAGACCACCCAGCTCTCAAGAAACAGGGAGGTGTCTCCACAGACAGGAATTGATTCAATCAATACCACCTTGAAGACAAGCCTGAGACCCAAATCCCATGCTTTTAAGAAGAAAGTTGTAAGTTCAAGTGGCAGACAGGAAGCGCTCCTATGTGGTAGGCCCAAGGGACTCCACCCAAGAGCCCATCTCCCAACATCTCAGGCAGCGGTGTAGCTCACACACAGAGCAGTCCCATCACAGTCTCAGCCCCCAAGCTGACAAATGATTAACATCATCAGTTAAAGGAGAGGAGCAGGCACAAAGAGCTGGGCAACTAGAGAGACGTTTCCTCAGCATCAGAACACAATCATAACAGTCCAGTGCAGAAAGCATTTGAGTACCTATTTCTTTAACATGAAGTAAAAGAGATAAAGTAATCAAAGCAAGCAGCATTTCTGTAAGTATTATATCTGCCAATGCCATTTACAAGCTCAGACCAACTTAAGAATTTTGAATCTTAGGGGCTGAAACTGCCTGACCTGCTCAGGGGGCTAAACAAAGTCAAAAGGCTTAATGATTTACTTTGGGGGTAGTCACCAAGAATAAACTGGATGCAGAAGTGGTATTAGGTATTAGGATACTATCAAGAAAATGAAATGGTCAAGAAAGAAAATGGTCACATAACAGTTTTCTAAAAAAAAAAATTACAATTACCTCAAAAGCAAAGAAAGAACTTGGTAGCTACAGTATCTAGTAGGCATTTGTAAATGAGGGAATAAACCGGTTTTTGTCTTGAAATCATGGGCTTTCAAGTTTTTTATTTATATGAAAAATTTCATAACGCCACATTCAAAGGAAAATCTCAGGATATAGTGAAGCTTGCAAAGCGAGAGTCAGATGCTGGATCATTTCTGAACATTGTTTTCAGTGACCAACACAGCCCAGCATGACCACTTAAGCCCATCCCAACAAGGTGCTCCCAGGCCAACTACTTAAAGGACCCACAGGCCTGGACAAACCAACTTACCTCCTCTTCTACAGTGCCATTAGTCACTCTATTCTCTTCTCTTTCTTTTTCCATGAAGGGGATAAGGTGACCAACAGCCTTCTTCATGACCCGAGCTGACTTTATAACCTGAGACAGGAGCAAAGTCAGGTATCTGATTGGCCATTCCAACCAGCAACCATTCCAAAACATAACACGCAGCTAATGGCCACCTGGGAAAAATGAATGCATGCTCTGACCTCAAGCTAGCTACCTGGAAGTGTGCTTTCCACAGTGAGCAGCTGAGGAAAAAGGTCCGGGGTGGGGGGGGAGCCAACAAATAAGGCACAGAAAAGGGAAACAAGAACAGAGACCAAACACTGATTTCTGTCTTCTGAATTTTTGATTGTTTTTCTCTGCCTGGAAGACCCTCTGTCACTTCTCTAAATTCTGTGATACTCAGGTCCTAAGTTTCTCCATCATACCCTCATTCCTAGCCTTCTTGTCATAATCCTAAGCATTAAAACTCACTTAAAACTGAGCCTTATGTAAGAGGCCCCTTCAGTCATTCATATGCTTTAAAGTCCCTAACCTAGATGCTCAGTGTCTGTTTACTGATAGGGTCAGTGCTGCTTAAATGCAAAATAAAGACTTCTGAGTTTACTCAACATATGACATTTAACATCCTACTCTTAACACAGTGGTTACAAGTGTACATCACTAAAGCTGAACACCAGCTGGTCAAATCAAGCCTTAACATTAACCTGACACATACCTTGGGTCATATTTTACTTTTGAGGAGGAGGAGACAGAGATGCACTGAGATGGTACAGAAAAGCAAAATATAAGGACTACAATGCTGAGAATTTTGAGACAATTTCTTTTTTTTTTTTTTTTTTTTGAGACAGGGTCTTGCTTTGTAGTTCAGGCTGGCTCTGAGCTTACTATGTAGCCCAGGCAAGCCTTGAACTCAGCAATCCTCCTGTCTCTGCCTCCCGACTGCTGGGATTACAGGCGTGAGCCACCACACCTGGCACTGTATGTGGTTACAGGAGATCGAACTCAGGACCTTGTGCTTGCGAGGCAGGCACCGGAACCAATGAGCTAATCCTCCGGCCCATTGAGACAATTTCTAACCTGCATACCATTCTAAAGATGAATTCTTTGCAGACCTGACTCCAAATAGATCTAGGAAAGAAATGACCACATAATCCCCTCAAGCTCTTGTTCTAACAAACTTGTGAACAATATTTGTAACAGACTGACTACTCTTTGAAAGTTAAAAATGCAATTGTGAAAATATCTCCCTATTTTCTAACCTGCGGTAGAAACATTTTTCCAGCTCCGAAAAGATCACCGACAACCTTCATGCCATTCATCAGGGGTCCTTCAATTATATTCAGAGGTCGGGGGTATTTTTCCTGGTTTAACCTGGCTTCCTCAGTATCCTCAATAATATATTTTTCAATACCCTTCAAATAAAAAAGAGAAATGAGGAGAAAAAAAGACATATTAAACTTGGCTTAGATCCAAACACCAAGAAGAGATGAATCACAGAGATGCTTAAGAGTGTGAGCTGCTAACTCGTGTCATACACTGGTACAAATTCCCTAATGTTTTTTTTTTTTTTTTTTGCTTTTGAGACAGGGTCTCGCGTTGTAGTTCAGGCTGGCCCTGAGCTCACTATGTAGCCTAGGTGTGGTATGCGGTGTTGATTGTTGGGCGTGTCTCCACGCCCAGCATTATATGTGGTTACCGGGGATCGAACTCAGGACCTTGCACTTGCGAGGCAGGCGCCGGACCCACTGAGCTAACCCTCTGGCCCCCAAATTCCCTAATGTTGAGTGTGATTGTGAGCTGTATATAAAATGTACCAATAAAGAATACAATAGAAAAAAAAAAAGAGTGTGAGCTGCCGACGCTGACTGCAGGGGTGCAGACCCTGGCTCCTGTCATGGATTTACATGATCTACTAAGCTTCATTTCCTCACTCAGAAAATCAGAACAGGATCCAACCCGTATGTCTAGTTTAAGGACAGCAAATGAAATGAGACAGCCCATGTAAAATGACAGCTGGCTTTATCAATACAAACTTAAGTACTCATGAAAGTGAGCTATTAGTGAGAGAAGGTAGAGTTCAAAGGAGTAAAGTTCAAACTCAAAATAAATTTCACTGCCGGGCATGGAGGCTCACGCCTGTAATCCCAGCACTTGGGAGGCAGAGGCAGGAGGATTGCTGAATTTGAGGCTTGCCTGGGCTACATCGTTAGCTCAGGGCCAGCCTGCACTACAAAGCGAGACCCTGTCTCATACTTACATACATACATACATACATAAATTTTACTTTGTACCCTAGTCCTTCTTACTTTAGCTTATTAGTTCACGTGTCATATATATTCACATTCCTTTTGGGAAGTTGGTACATGCACATGACACATCTTAATTTCTTTTTTCATTCTGCTTCCCTTCCCTCCCTCCCTTCTCCTTTCCCTGGCCCCCCTTCCTTACTTGGGGGTACATGTTCGAAACACATAATGTTTACATTTCTTGTGTGAAATTAGTACATGCATGTATGTACATGCATATATGTCCCATCAAGGAATCAAATAACAAATGCTAGAGAGGCTGACGGGAAAAAGAAACCCTTCTACAGGTAGTGGAAATACAAACAAGTACCACCACTATGGAAATCAGTATGAAGATTCCTTACAAAACTAAAACTAGAAATTCCATTTTATTCAGCTATTCCCCTTCTCAGAGTCTTTCCCAAAGAGCTAAAGACATCATGTTACAGAGATACACACACATCCTGTTTGCAACAGCACAATTCATAAAGCTAACTCTTGGAAGAAGCCCAAATTCATCAACAAACAACTAGGTAAAGAAAACACACAATGAAGTACTACTCTTCCATAAAGCAGGGTAGGCGAGTCACCTGTAGGAAAATGGATGCACTTTGAGACCATAATATTAAATGAAATAAATCAGAGATATAAACAAATATATATCCTAATATTTTAAACAATTAAATACTAGCATTATCTCATGTTTTCACACTTGAACAGAGGAACACAGGGGAGGGCCAGAGGTGATTCCAGCAACTGCCTAGCAAACCCAAGGGACCTGGTTTGATCCCCAGTAACTACCACATACAATACTGGGTGTGGTGACTCACGCCCACCAGCAATCAGTACCACATACCACAGTGCCAGGCGTGGTGGCTCATGCCTGTAATCCCAGCACTCAGGAGGCAGAGACAGGAGGATTGCTGAGTTCGAGGCTTGCCTGGGCTACATAGCGAGCTCAGGGCCACCTGAACTACAAAGCGAGACCCTGTCTCAAAAAAAAAAAAAAAAAAAACCACCGGGGAAATTCAAAAACAGGAACTTATCTGGTCATCACTGACAAGCCCTTCACCATAGGCCTCCACTCAAGGATCACTGGATGTGGTTAGCTAGTTTCAAAAACTGAAATATGTGATGGTCAAAACCCAAGAATTAAAAGCTAAATTCTAGACCCAAAAAAAGAATTTTGAAGTTCTCTAGACTTACAAACTAAAACCAAAACATCATTTATCTTGCCTAAAATTCCAATTACCCATAGAAGAGCCAGTATTGATTAAAAGCAACTTAGTCCAGGGAAGGGTCCGCAGCTCAGCACTGCTGATACTGGCCTGGAAAAGTCCTTGCTGTGTCAGGCTGTCCTGTGCACTGCATTTAGGCAGCAGCCCTGGGCAACAGATTCCGAAAACATCTCCCACACCCAGTTGTGACAAACATGCCTCCAGACAATGTCATACATGTTATCACACAGAAGGTACAGAGCACCCTACATTGAGAATCCGTGGTCTGGGTTGTTGCAGGTTTCCTTTAGCTGCTGCTGGTACCAACCCTGCAAGCAACAGCATTCATCACAATGAGCTACCTGCCTGCAGACCAGGTTCTGGCGCTCACCTTCACAAGGGCGTACTCGAGGCGCTCTTCAATGGGGCCATTCCTCCACTCATCAGTCTGGATGACTTTCTTCCCTCCTGTGCCATGAGTCTGAATGAAATCAGGACCAAGTTACTTACTGAATTATCAAATAGAAAATTTTTTAAAAACTCTTTGAGTCTTCTTTTATATTTCCAGCCCCTAGTGGCATATCCAGCATAAACTAATATCTCAACAAATGTTTAAGAGAAGTGGAGAAAGAGAAATCTTTTAAGGTTTGAAGTTTTAATAGAGGTAATTTTTTCTTTCCTTCTTTTCTAAAAAACAACTTAGAACAAAATACTTCTGAGCAGTAAGGAAGCTATCCTCTAACCTTGATAAGCATTTAAAGTTCTCAACAAGGATCACCCATCACAAGGGCAGACGGGCTATCATGAGGCTTAGACAGATATCACCCTGGAGGTAAGGCACACTAGGAAGTGTAAGTAATCGATCTGGATCACACTCCCCAACACTGCCTTATAATACATAAAATGGAAAATACACAAAGAGAAATAAACTGTTAAAGAAAGAGAAAGTACATGTTAAGAGCTAAGTGAGCACACAATTCAGACCAGAAACATGGGACTTCTAAGGAAGCAGTGGTCACCACAAACTGACATGGTGAGGAAAGGCTCCTTAAATTAATTTGACATGTATCTTGGGTATCATTTACGTCTGAGGGTAAGAGAAAGAGGCACTGGGGTGAAGTATTGAGGGGACAGACTCAGCCAAGGTACAGAAAGGCAATAATCCTGGCACATCAGGCAGGTCACAGTCCTCCACTGGTGGCACCAGCTGTCCAAGTCAGAAACCTGTCATCCCTGAAGCTCCATTCATTACTCTTATTCAATCCACATTCTTCTCTTTATCCCTGCTTTTACATTCCAGGGAACTAATTGTCCTCTACAGCTGAGAATCACACCAGCTTCCAATGCATCTTCTGTATCCCCGTTGTAACCAAGGAGAGCTTTCCATTAAACAAATCTGATCAAGCCATTCCTCTGTCAAAAAAAATGTTTTCCAAGTTCTCCACTGCTCTCAGGATATAGCACTGACTCCTCACAGTGGTCCCAAGGCTACTGCTGGGGAAATTCAGCCATTCAGGACCTCTCCACTCTCCATCCTCTTCATCACCATTTGCCTTCAGACCATCACATGCTTTCACTTGACACATATTTACTCAAACTGACCACAGTGCTGGACCCTGGCAAGGTACAAATTCCTCTCCCTGGCAGGTACAACCAGTACCCCCACCAACCAAAACCCTTGGCCTGGCTAACTCCTATTTTTTTTTTGTGCCTTGCTTGACTCACCATTCTCCCTTGGACAGTTTCCCTGACTACCTCCACCTTTAGGTCAGTACTCCCTCAGCATCTTGAAGCATTCTGCACCTCCCACACCATCACCTCCATACATTTTTGTATGTCACAAGTCAACTCCAGGCCCCAGAAGGTAGGCGCACAGCCCTTCTACCAGTCAGATCCTCTACAATCAGTGATGCACACACAGAATGCATAGAATACGGAGGAAAGGTCTGTGAACATGAATGAATGCTGAAGAACTGACATTGCTGGAGCAAAGTCTATACAGCTTGGTGGAGGCCAAGTCAAAGGTGGCCAGAAATGTATGGTGTGGAATGTGGGTTTTACCTGCCATGCATGTGTAGGTGGGGACAGGTAAAACTACTCAAAGTTCTGCAGCCATGTTTTTGAAAGAAACTCAGGAGATCTGGACCCAGTGTTGGCAAAAAGAAGGGCAGATAAGACAAACATAAAGACATTAAGTGACAATGAGTATGAATGAGAGAAAAGAAGAAAGTGAGAAGAATGCCAACTTTTAGGGACAAGGTAAGAACCAGAAAAGCAATGAAACAGGGCTCTCTCATATCAGAAAAGCTAAACAAAATGGTCATTAAAGAAGAAAAGGTTGTTCTATCACTCACCTTCCCAGAACTGATACACATAAATACCATTTGTTCCATTGGTCACACAACCAGGCAACTCGCCTGAGGGATTGAAGTCCCATATGAAAACAGGGCAGACTGTTCCGAACACTCTTGAAAAGGGACTTGTGCATTCACAGAGAATGCACCATGTGCCATACTCATGGGGCCCTGAGAGGAATAAATATGTGATCCAGACAATAGCAAATGAAGACATACAGGCCACAAAAGATTTCACTCAAGTGCTGGGGGGCTGCAATGAACAAAACTACGGCTGAACCTGATGAACTTGATCCAGAAAATCAATACTTAAAATGAGGCAGTTATTTCAGAAGTACAAGATGGAGTACTGAACCGATCTTGCTATTAGTTATTCAGCAGGGCATTCTCTGGTAAGTAAGCACAAGATGCTATACGGTTTTCTTGGTGCCTAATAAGGTAGATCTGACTCAAAGCATACTGTAGAGTCCATTAAACTATAAAAGCCAGCAAGTGAGAGGATCAGCCCACAGCCCTGTCCTCCTGGTTCACCCTTACATCTCTACATGTATAATAAAGCTGATGAGAAAAACAACTTACTCCTGCTCCATAGCAGCTTCTGCTTCTCTGGCCCACACAGCACAAAGGCCTTGTGGTGCTCCAAGTTTTATTCCTCAAATCAAACTGGACCAGCACCAAGGGAGTAAATTACTCTAGAGACAGCCAAATGCAATCATCAAGGCCAGGTCAGAAAACAGGTTACAGGAAGATCTGAGCAACTTTCCAAAAAAATATTAAGAAATCCATGCTCCATGCATGGAATCCAGTTTCTCAAAAGCAATCCCCTGCAGAGCAAGGAATCTTTGAGCCCAAAAATGGCTCCTTCACAGCCATTTAATACCGAAATGCTACAAGTCATATGGTACCTTGACACCTGAAACTTCCTACTGCCAAAAATAACAAACTCACCACAGGTCAATATGTACCAACTTAGGGGAAATATGTTTCAAAGATAGCCCAGTACTTCCAAAACACAAGACTACAGAGCCTTGGAAGATCACAGGCAGGATTCTTCCCACCATTTTCAGTGATGTATCAGGAACTTAGATACAGACTTCACCATTTCATAACAAAAAGAAGTAACTGTTTTCCTGTTAAGAAAATTACTCAACTCTTATATGCCTCATAATATTCCTACTTTTCACACCCCATATTCAGTGTATTCAGAGGAATTACTAGAGGTAGGGACTCGTGGGAGGTTTTTAAAGTATACTTGCTTTGGTTATTAATTCCCATAAAAGAAATGAAGTCATCTTGAATTTCAGCCTACTTGACAGAGGGGCCAATGGTTCACAAAAAGCCCTGTAGTGACATTAAGGAGGAGATAATTCTTACACGATGGATTGTTCTCTCTTGCCATTGCTATTAACATTTCCTTAGTTCAGCTGTGCTTCCAAGGGCAAAACCTCCTGCAGCTCAGTATGGTATACAGAGATAAAACCTTGTACACAGTGCCAAAAATTGAACCCAGACCAGAAAGAATGACTGACAAAATACAATATCAATGAAACCTAAAACAGAAACAGTATGAGAAATGAGGAGCCCTTTTTCCAAAGTGAGAGAGCTGTTTCCTCTGGTCAAGTTGGGGGAAAAGATGCAGCAATACAGCATCTCAAGAGTCAGGAACCATCTACTGTAACTTCATGAATTCTCCCAGCTGTGATGTCTGCTGGCCTTCAGCAGCACCCTAATCTCAGTCAGTCACTGATCAATCCCCTGCCCAGCAGAAAACAGGCTATGACTAAAACTGAATAGTGCTTAGTGTCTCTGCCTCCATGCTCCAAAACTAAGCTCAGTCAGCACTTTGTCTCTGTGAGCAAAAATAGCCACACAAATAGGAGAAAGGCCTTTTACATGCCAATATGTATGTGAAAACTAGGATAATTTTTTAATCTTTTATACTTAATTTTTCATTTTCTTATGTCAATGTGTACAGATTTCATTCATATTTCTTATGTAAATAGAACTTGACTATATTTGCAACAACTATGACCATGACATTCTGTCCTGAGTTCATGTCCACAAGAAACTAGAAATGTTCTAGGGAGCTGAGAGGAGAGTCATACACACAGTGACATATGGTCTGAGGTCTTCACAAGCAGTTTCAGGGGCCAGGGATTTAGCTCAAGTGGCACTGTGCCCTACCATGCAAACACATGGGCCCAAGTTCAATCCCTGATACCAAAAAGAAAGAAAGACAGAAGGACAGAGAGAAAGAGGGAGAGAACGGTAAAAGAAAGAAATAAAAAAGAAAGAGAGAAAGAAAGAAAATCCACAAGCAATTTCAGGATTAAGGCTGAAATAAATCAGAACACATACATAAACATAGCATTGTTTCTGTTATAAACATACATAAACATAAACATGTTTCTAGTATATGAAAAGCTCAAAGTACAAATCAGTTAAAGAATAAAATAAAAGGCAAGAGGAAACAGGGATATCTTTGGCAAAAAGAGAAGGGCACCAAGAGATGGAGGTGCAGGAGATAAAAAAACAATTGAGATGGGTTATATACATGTACCAACTGCTCACAATGAATGTAACCATTACACAATGCAAATATGTACTAATAATTTTTTTGTAAATTGACTTCAAGCCTTGACTACAGAACCCTGTACTGAGGTATCAGATCCTACCACAAACCTAAAACCCTAACAACAGTGACCACGTAATGCTAGTGAAACATACATGAAAATTCAAGTCTTTAAACAGTGCAGTAGAAAAATGAATAAAATGAAAAGATGTCCCAAGGTACTGCCAAATAAGGGTGCTGCCGCCGGGCATAGTGGCTCACCATGTGAGCCTGTAATCCCAGCACTCGGGAGGCAGAGGCAGGAGGATTGCTGAGTTCGAGACTTGACTGGGCTACACAGTGAGCTCAAGGCCAGCCTGACTACAAAGTGAGACCCTGTCTCAAAATAAAATAAAATAAAATAAAATAATAAATAAGGGTGCTACCAAAAGATTCACTAATACAACTCTATTTTGTAAAAATGTCTATGTACGTGTCTATAAATATTAAATAAACACGCATGAAATTATAATAGAACCTGTGTATATATCGTATCTGTTCCCTAGTATGAGAAACTGAAGATGTTAGTAAGTTCTAGAATGTACGATGGATATTGTGAAATAGAAAATATTCAAAGGGAAATGTGGTGGAGCAGTGTATAATGATGGGTAAAGAAAAAATTGTGATGGTAATAAAAAAAAGGGAAACAAAGCTTATGTATTTAGGGGGCGGGAGGTTGTGGGGTGGGTAGGGGGATGGGAAAAAAATGAGAATTAAATTGTGTCATATACTGGTATAAATTCCCAATATTGAGTGCGATCATGATGTGTATATATAATATACCAATAAAGATAAAAATTTAAATCAGAAAAAAGAAATTAGAATCTCAACAATGGTTAACTCTGGGTAAGGGGACTATGAGTGATTTTAGTCTTCATTGTTTAACTGTACTTTATAAAAGTTCTAGAATTAATATGTACTGTCCAGTTTAATAGAAACGTATCTCACACTTTAAAGAAACTGAAGTTCAAAAGGCTAAAGCAGCCTAGGAACACCTGTGTGTCCTTCCTCACGCTAACCATAATGCCTTCTCTGGAACTGTAGGAATCTTCAGTGACCCAAAGATCTGATTCAGTCTGGCTTCCTTTCTACAACATGGGCCCAATCACTGAGTAAAACTTTAAAGACAGGAAACAGGCATCCCCGGGATACTTTTCCTTCTACCTGGGCATAACGTAAGAGCTTTTCAGTGGCTTCTGGGTCTTTATTCCAGATGAGATCTTCACAGAGCTGGAGGAGTTCCTTATGGATGTCATCATACACTGGGAGATTGCCTGCATTCACTATCCCCATGTCCATACCAAACTAAGGGCAATAAGAAGAGAAGTGAGGATTTCCGGTGACATTTTTAAACCACAGTCCAGAGAAAAGTATTTGAGTCCACAACCCTGGTCATCTCTATTTGACTCTGCCATTGCAACCTAAAAGCAGACAATACTCAGATGGCCAGGTGGCTGTGGCTCAGTAAAATCTCACTCATAGAAACTGGCAGCAAACCTTACCTTGATGGCATGGTACAGGAACACCCCATGCATTGCTTCTCGAATGGCTTCCATTCCTCGGAAGGAGAAGGACAAATTGGAGAGACCTCCACTTACTCTGACTCCAGGTAGTGTTTCCTGGAAAACATTAAATAATGTGAAATTGCCAAAAGCAGCTAACAATCATATCTCTTAAGCATTACATATAAGAGTGGGAAGGAAAAAAAAACATATAAAGACCCAAGTAACTCAGAGCTTGACATTATTAGACACAGACCAAAATTTTCTATATTACAATGTCATGAATAGCACAACTTCATAGTTTTTCTTACTAGATTTTAATCTTAAGGAAAAATAAAATGCAAAATTCTACTTTATTTCTGTATACAGCTGTACCAACCATGGTACAGCATAAAACACAGTGAGTGTTTCCTGAAATATTTGCTAGATGAACAATCAAAAAAGGGAACAGAGTGCACACACATTCCCTACTCACTGAAAGCACAGCTATTGAAAGCCTAAAAGAATAAACACTCTAGTTCTTTATAAACTCAACCAGTTATAAAAAGACAAAAGGCAATTGAGGTTCCCACCATGCCTGAGACAATATTAAATATTGCCGGGCTTGTGGAACAATAAGAACTCTCTCTGTTGGCTGAAGAACAAATTGGCTCAAGCATTCAGGGAGACAGCTTGCCATTATTTAGTACTATGACCTAATCACTCCACTTCTGAGTATGAAGAAAAACTATAGGGAAATTCTGGCACATGCACCTAAGGTATACAGGTGAGAATGTTCATAGCAGCACTGGCCACAGTACCAAAAAAACTGCAAAGGAATCAGAGATTCATTAGTAGAACAGTTAATTATAACATAGAGACACAATGAAACAATTACACAATAAAAATGAATAAATGGCAGTTTTGGTGACACAGATGCATCTCTAAAAGGAGATGGGGTAAGGAAAAAAGGTTTATGTGTCTTATGATTCTCTTTACATTAAGCTCAAAAACAGGCAAAATTAAGCTATATTGCTTATTTATTCAGTTGATTCTTATTATTCCTTAGTTATGCCACTGAAAATTCTGAATTAGGGAATACTGAAACACTGTCCCTAAGGGAAACACACACAGGCAGGTACCTGCTAGTGCTGATTCATTAACACTGAACTCATGTCACGGCCAACAGCACTGTAACTCAGGCCTTAACAAAGCTTATCTAACACACAATTACTCCACTAGGCAGGCACATCTCTTACACTCAGAAATGCTAGCCAGTACTAGCACTATGCTTGAGGGTCATTTGTAAAGTGAAATCAACAAAAAGTAGGGAAAAAAGGCCCCTAAATAGCTAGCTAGCTTACAGAAGAAGAGCTGAGGCAAGGCAGATTGTTTTTATGTTCAATCTCATCTGGGAGTGTGCAAACACAGTTAACACTTCTCTTATTAAAATAAGTAACAACATAGTATCATAAAAATCAGGATGATGACTACTTCATGAAATTCTGAATGAGGTATACCCAGAAAAGGCGAAACATAAGGTGTTAGCCATGTGCTATTCTGGACTAAATGAAAGCTATTATATATTATATTATTACATCCTATATATATATTTATATATTCTCCAAGGTTTGTGCTATACTATGCAATTTAAAAAATGATTGGGGCTGAGAACGTAGCTCAGTGGCACAGTGTCTATCTGGCAAGAGTAAGTCTCAGTTCAATTCTTTTTTTTTTTAATTGCATTCTTTATTGGTACAATTTGCATACATCTCACAATCACACATAACATTGGGGAATTTGTACCAATATATGACACAGTCAATTCTCTTTTTTACCCATATCCCCACCCACACCTCCCCACCCCCTATATACATGTTCTTTTATTTTCTTTCAGTATCATATTTATTCCTTCCCCTCAGTTCAATTCTTGATACCAATAAATAAATATATAAAAATAAAATAAAACAGCACTGTATAAAATAAAAAAGAATTTCCCAAATTTGAGAAAAACAAAAGTAAGAGTCAACATCCCTAAATGCATGCTGTACTCTAACCATTCACTAGGCCCCTGTGATAAATCTGAACTTAGGCATGCAAGAAAGAGAGAAAATACCCAGACTTACTTTAATGACTTTGGTTGCATGGATAAAATTGACAGCATACCAGTTGTGTTCTTCCATCCCAGTACCAATAGTGAGGATATTGGGATCAAAGATGATGTCATTTGGATTAAATCCCACTTTCTTCACAAGTAGATGGTAGGCTCGAGTGCACACACTGATTTTGACATCTGTTTCTGTCGCCTGAAGAAAAGAGCAAATACGTAATTTGAAATAGAAAAGCAAAATGTCACCTATGGGGACCGGAGGGTTAGCTCAGTGGTGCCGGTGCCTGCCTCCCAAGTGCAAGGTCCTGAGTTCGATCCCCAGTAACCACATACAATGCTGGGCGTGGTGACTCACGCCCACTAGCAATCAATACCACATACCACAGTGCTGGGCGTAATGGCTCACACCTGTAATCCCAGCACTTGGGAGGCAGAGACAGGAGGATTGCTGAGTTCGAGGCTCGCCTGGGCTACATAGTGAGCTCAGAGCCAGCCTGAACCACAAATTGAGACCCTGTCTCAAAAAAAAAAAAAAAAAAAAAAATGTCACCTATGAAAACAGTATATTCTACTTATCCTAAGTAGCCAAGTATCAATGCTTGGATTCCATAGAAATTCAAATGCTAAGCAGCCTCTAAACATCTATCAAATTATCTCAGAGGAAGAAATTGGTGTAAAAGTCTCTTTGTATTTTCATCAACACAAGATATATGCTTTGCATAAAAACTAAATCATACATGTAATTTTTTAATAGAGGCTTCTAAAAATAAATACAATGTGATTAAAACTGAAATACTATTAAAAATAAGTGTCTGGGTCGGAGGGTTAGCTCAGTGGTTCCGGTGCCTGCCTTGCAAGCGCAAGGACCTGAGTTCAATCCCCGGTAACCACATATAATGCTGGGCGTGGTGGCTCACACCTGTAATCCCAGCACTCGGGAGGCAGAGACAGGAGGATTGCTGAGTTCGCGGCGGCTTGTCTGGGCACCATAGTGAGCTCAGGGCCAGCCTGAACTACAAAGCGAGACCCTGTCTCCAAAAAGCAAAAAAAAAAAAATAAGTGTCTGTTTCTCTCCTGGCCTATGTGCAGGGTGATAGCATGTCACTCAGGCAACCCTGCCATTGCTTTCTCTTATCTTCCTTCAGTATCACTCTACATAAATTCAAAGATACATATTTATTCCCCACTGGCTTAACGTGTGCTCTAAGTTACAAATAAAAATTAGTGTCATGCTTCAAAATGTTCTCTAGAAGGCAAAACTACAGACTACTATGCTCCCAGTCACTTCCCATCATCCTCAAGTTGAGTCCATCCTCATCAGCCATGTCATAGCATTTGCACCTCTGCTCCATCTACCCCATGTTGCTTCCTGGATGTTGCTGAAACCTTGTTGCTGCCCTAGAGTCTATTTATTGCTGCCACCACCCAAACATTTGTCACCCCGCAGAACATGATATTTTTTTTTTAATCTCTGAGATACCTAGTGAAATAGTCCCTTTTCCAGAAGCCTGACTTAACCTCTTCAATATCAACCCACTGCCACTCTTTCTGCTGCCTTTTTCTTTAAAGCACCTTTCCAAAAATGTATTAATTCAGAAATTCTTCTTTGGGCTATTTTACTATTGCTGCCAACCTGTGTCCTCTAGCTCAAATGTCGGCATCCTCCATCCCCAGGCCAGGACCTGTCTGGGTATGTGCTTGGTATTATTTGTTGAATGAACAAATGAATGAATGAAAGAATGCTACGTTTACGCAAACCATTTCTGAACTTTGTCATGTAAGTTTGATCTGTCTCAGATCAAACTCAATATACAGCATATTCACTCATTATATTCTGAATTTCTGCTGCATGAAAAACCAAGTACACTCTTTAAAAATGAACATAGCCCCCTCTTCCTGTAGTTTCACTGCTCATGGATCCAGTTACTCACAGTTAACTATGGCTCAAAAATATCAAGTAGAAAATCTCAGAAATAAGCAATTCTCAAGTTTTAAATTGTATACCACTCTGAGCATTATAATGAAACCAAGCTGTCCTGCACTGCCCTTCCCTGTCCCACTTGGGATAGGAATCAGCGCTCTGTCCAGTGTTAACTTTCTGAATATGTTACCCGCCCATGAGTCACTTTCTACCTATCTCAATGATTGACTGTCACATGATGGTGTTTATATGGCCACATAAACCTTATTTTAGTTAATAATGGCCCTACAGCCAAGAGTAGGAATGCTGACAATTGAGATATACCAAACAGAAGTCATAAAGGCCCTCTCTTAAATGAAAACATGAGGTCCAGTAAGACATTCTGAGAGACAGTTATAATGGGCACAGTATATTGTTATATTGTTCTCATTACTACCATTAAGCTCACTGTAATTTACAAATTATACTCTATCATAAATATGTAAGTATACGAACAAACACAGTACATATAAGATTCATTACTCACCATGGTTTTAGGCAACCACTAGCATCCTGACTATATCTCCATCACAGAAGATAGAACTATTGTCAGTGCTATCATTGGTGATTCCAAAACAATAACTCAGACATCATTTTGAAGGGCCCATCTAAAGGAGTGTGAGAAATGTTCTTGAAATACAAATGACCCTGCTGAAATATGTATCGTGGTCTTCTGTTGAGCCTACACTAAGGGACAATTCTATTACCTGGATATAAATACTAAGTCTGCTGGGGCTGGAGATTTAGCTCAGTGGTTCCGGCGCCTACCTCGCAAGCGCAAGGTCCTGAGTTCCATCCCAGTAACCACATTCAATGCTGGG
>PVIC010036568.1:0-18494 GCA_004025085.1 Thryonomys swinderianus
GCCCCGCACTGTGGTATGTGGCATTGATTGCTGGTGGGTGTGAGTCACCATGCCCAGCATTCTATGTGGTTACCGGGATCGAACTCAGGACCTTGTGCTTGTAAGGCAGGCGCCGGAACCACTGAGCTAAATCTCTGGCCCCCCCATTTAAAATTTTTAATTTAATTAAAATAATGTATTTATTTATTGGCAGTAGCAGGGATTAAACTCACTTCCTTGGGCTTGCATGGTAGGTACAGTGAGACTGAACTAAGTCCCTGGAACTGGAAGAAACCTAGAATAGCAAAAGCAATTTTAGGTAACAAGGACATCGCGGGGTGTATCACAATCCCTGAATTGAAACTATACCACAAAGACACTTTGATAAAAACAGCATGGTACTGGCAAAGAAACAGACCCAAGGATCAATGGAACAGAGTAGAACATGCAAAAACAACTCCAGACACACTAAAACACCTCATCTTTGACAAAAAACTCAAACACCCTTGATGGAGGAAAGATAGTCTCTTAAACAAATAGTGCTGGAAAACTGGATGGTAGGTTAGGTAGAACTCTTGGAGACACTGACGTAGGGAAAGACTATATGAACAAAACATCAGCAGCACAGAACTAGCAGCATTGACAATTGGCATCTTATCTTATTAAAAAGCTTCGGCACAGCAAGAGAAACCACCAACAGAGTGAAAAGACAACCTACAATACGGGGAAAACATTTCTAGCTGTTCCTCAGACAAAGCACTTCTATCTAGAATATATGAAGAACTGAAAAAAATTACTCCCCAAATTTAAAGACCCTATTCAAAATGGACTTCTGAAATGAACAGACACTTTTCACATGAAGAAGTAAAGGCATTGAAGAAACCTTCGAAAAAATGTTCACCATCACCGTTTGAGAGATGGAGATGAAAACAACACTGAGAATCCACCTTAATCTAGAAAGAATGGCTCTTAGGTGTTTCTTAATCCAGTGAACTGATGCCTCAGAAGTAATGGTCACAAGAGGGGGAAAAAAACCTCCCCAAAATAAACATCTTATTTTCACACTCTGAATTAAAATGCTTGGGTCTTCTCCTTAATTTCTTATCTATATCACTATGGTGATAGGCAAACTAGTTACTATTCTGTTCTACAACTGCCTCATCTGTAGATTTCAGAAAGCAGTATCTACAGTAGACTAGTTGTGAGGATATCATAAACTTAGAGTTCAAGTAAATCAGTGTTTCTGGCATAGTGTCCATGCTGTAGGGAGACTAATAATTACAATAGTGTCTCAGTTACTGAATTTAATTTGTTTCATGATTCTGGACAAGATGGATACATTTGAGCTCATGTGGGAAAGATGGCCATGTTTGTGTTCGTCACCTGATGCAGTTTTCAAACAAAATCAAAATTTTGCCAAATGCTTCTGTTTGCAAACAGACTGTTCTCAGTCAAAAGCATTAATGAATTTTGGCACCACCATTATCATTAATCTATAGTAGAAATTAAGAGGATTAAAGGATCAACTCTATGAAAGGAGTGACAATGGAAGGAGACAATAAGAAAGCATGCTATGAAAAAGGACAAGGTAAAAGCATCCTTAAGTGACCAGGCAACAGTGAACTTAATAAGAATATTTTATCATTAAAAATAGCTCCAATATCATTAGATGACAATAATTCTTATAGTGTGATATAAAATACAGATTTTTAGAAAAAGTGGCTTAAAACTTTAAAATACAAATTTAAATCAGTTTTGGAAGTTTGACACATCACTAAACAGATTTCTACTCATACTGAATGGAAATTATTCACTATAAATGAGTTTAATGTGGTTCATGTGATTTAAATATCTTAACACATTGTTTTGTACAAAAGCCTTTTTGAGATACAATTAGGTGAGGTGAAGAGGAAGTTAACAGTGTTAAGTATGTGTATCAACTCCCCAAGATGAAGGTACTCATTATACGTCGCAAATACATACTAAAAAGGAAATAAATTTTTAAAATATCATACACCTAGAATTAAGCTTGTCAAAGTGTACAATTCAGTTTTCTAGAGATCATAAGTTGTCCAGCTATCGCAGCTTTCTAACTGTCATGTTTTTATCATTCTTAAATGGAGTTCCTAGGACTTACTTCCTTTCTCCCAATGCTGCCCTCAGGAAAGATCATCCACTTTGAGTCAGTATTTTATGAATATTTCACAACACACACTCTCAGAAACTCGTGACCAATTTTTGTTATCCAGTATCATGATTTCAGGATTCATGAACATTATAATATATGTCAACTCTTAATTCCTTTTAGCACATTAAAAAAACTAATTTGTGGATGTACTTTGTTTAATCAGTCTACTTTTACATCGAAGAAAATTTTGGTTAACTTCATTCTTTGTCTATTATAACTCATGTTGATATAAATGTTCACAAGAAGAGAGCTCTGTTTTTATTGCAACATTAAAAATGACCAGATAAATGTAAACTTAGTAACATAGTTGAAACAATTTCTGTGACATTCACATCCATCAGTCTGTGGTTCAGTGAATGTGCTTAGGGTTCTCAGTACCCAGGATTCTCTTTGGCATATTTTTAATCTAATTTTACACATTGTGTGCTGCATCTTTGGAGATGGGTACTGTTTGCTTAAAAAAGAAAAAGAACAATGCAATGAGTCTTGTTTTTTTGAGATTTTTCAGAAGATAGGTCCTATAAAGTCTAATAAAAACACATGACAACGTGTTTTTGAATATCTGATTGGAACTCTCCGAGTTTTATTTCAAAATTCAGAGATAATATATGTTTTTCAGTAATGGGTTAAATTATTTATTATTTAAAATTCTTTATTCACTACACCATTACCTTGACCCACCGGCTTTGCACTATCTGCCCTTATGACAACTCTCACCCTCTCTTATTCCCTTCCTGTGGTCTAATAAAGCTCTCATTTTTACTTTTTGTTGTCTTTGTTAGGAACTACATTATTTTAAAAATTTATATCTTTATTTGCGTATTATACATACACATCAGGATCATAATATTGAGAATTTTTACCAGTATGTGACAAAATTTAATTCTCATTTTTATCCATTCCCCCACCCATGCTATAACCCACTGCCTGTATATATATAAATAAGCTGTTTCCTTTTTAAAATTATCATCATATTTTTTCTTCCTCTTGTTATTTACCCCTACATCCCCTTTCCCTTTGAATATTTTCTATTTCATAATATCTACCATATATTCTAGAGCTCATGTACATCTTCAGTTTCTCATACAGAGAAAAGATATATTTACAGATCTGTGACCTATTTATTTCACTTATGAGTATGTCCTGAAGGTATGTCCATTTGAATATAAATGACTCAAACTTATAATTCTTTATAATACTCCATTTTATAGAGAAATCACATCTTCTTTATCCAGTCTCCAGTTGATGAGCATTTGTGTTGTTTCCAAGATTTATTAGACTCATATCACACTGACATGTGCACCCAGGTTCATAGCAGCTCAGTTTGTGGAACCACATTATTTTGAAGAACATGCAATATTTGTTTCTCAGAATCTGGCATCTCTGTAATTATGGTCTTTAGATTCAACCATTTTCTTGCGAATGAAAGAATTTTGTTCTTCCTTTTGCCTAAATAATATTCCATTCTATTTCTCTACCACAGATTCTTTTTCCATTCACAAACATCTAAGTAAGTTACATATTTTATCTAATGTGAATCGTGCCACATGAACATGCAGATATCTGTATACTATGCTAACTTAGATGTCCCACCGAATATATCTGTATATATTCTAGTTTATCCAAAGGAATGGCATAGCTCGGTAAGTCAGATGGTAAATCTATCTTCAGTTATTTGAGGAACTTCCACACTGGTGTCCATAGTGACTACACAGTTCACATCCCACCACCTGCACACTAGGGCTCCTTCCCCTACATTTATCCCAAGTTTTATAGTTTACTGTAACCCTAATGACACCATTCTGACTGGGATAAGACAGAACTCATATTTTAATTCCCTTTATAAAATAATTTTATCTTTACTGGTACATTGTTTATACACATCATGATCACACTCAGTATTGGGAATTTGTACCAGTATATCACACAATTTCTCATTTTTTCCCATTCCACTACCCACCCCACACCCCCCCACCCGCTAAATACATACGCTTTTTTTCCCTTTTTTATTACTATCACATTTTTTCTTTACCTCTCATTATTTTATATCCTATATACTAATCATCTGTCAAAAGAATAGCTGGTAAAGATTTTTCTTGCTGTCCATGGGCTGTGTCTTTACTCTATCAGTTATTTCCTGTTCTGTGCAGAAAGTTTTAATTTGATGTAGTCTCAATTTTTTGGTATCATGCTATTACTTCCTGTTATTGATATCTTCAGGAAGCCCTTGCCTGTATCTGTAAGTTCCAGTGTTTCACTATTATTCCTCTTAGCAATTTCAATATGTAAGGTCTTATATCTTGGTATTTGTTTAATCTTGAACTGATTTTTTGTTGTTGTTTAAGGTAACAAAGAGATGTAATTTCATTCTTTGGAAAGTGAATATCCAGTTCTCCTAGCACTTTTTGTAAAAAAAATTATATTATATTAATTATATTTAAATATATGTGTATATATACATTAATAAACATTTTTCTCCAATGCATGTCTCGTGTCTTTGTCCAGAATCAAATGGCTATGGTTTCCTGGGTTTGTTCCTGTGCTTTCTATTCTGTCTTATCAGTCTACATGTCTGTTTTTGTGCCAACACCTTTTTTTTTGTTGTTGGCAGTTTTGTTGTTGCTATTGTTACGAGGGCTTGGAAGTATAATTTTAAATCAAGTACTGTGATTTTTCCAGGTACATTCTTTGAGCTTCAAATGTTTTGGTTATTCTGGGTCTTAATATGAACTTCAGAATTTTTAAAAAAGATTTTGCCAATATCTCAATGTGTTTGATAAGGATCGCACTAAATTTTAGGTTTTTTTGTTAATGCGACTTTTTTTTTTTTTGGTGGCACTGGGGATCAAACTTGGGCCCTTGTGCTTCCAAGGTAGGCACAGTACCACTTGAGCTAAATCCCCAGTCCCAACATGACCGTTTTGACATTGTTAATTGGTAGGTCTTTCTATTTTCTATTGTCTTTTAAAATTTCTTTCTTTGTGTTTTGAAATTTTCATTGTAGAAGTCTTTCATCTCCCTGGTTAGATTGATACCTAGGTATCTTATTTTATTTGAGGCTGTTGTGAAGGGAATTGTTTTCCTATTTCTTTCTCAGCTAGATCATTACTGGTATACTGTTAAGCTACTGATTTTATATCCCACTGCTTTGTGGAGTTCATTTATCACTGAAAACTCTTTTGACAGAGACTTTAGGATCTTTTAAGTATAAATTTTTTATCATCTGCAAACAAGAATAATTGACTTCTTCCATTTCTATTTGTATTCCTTTTCATTTTTTCCTCTTGTCTAATTGCTGGAGTCAGTTTCAAGAAAAACATGGAATCAGAATGGTGAGAGTAAGCATCTTTGTCTCATTTCAAACTGCAGAGAAGATGCTGTCAGGTTTTCCCCAATCAGAGTAAGGTTCACTATAGATTTGTTCTATATGGCCTTTATTCTATTGACAAATGATCCTTCAATACTTAGGTTTTCCTTCAGGCCTTTATCATGAAAAATGTTAAATTTTGTTGTAGGCTTTTTCTGTATTGATTGACAAGATGATGTGATTTTTATTGGGGATTTAATTTATATGTTGTAAATAGTTGTTTAAGTGGGTATATGTGTTTAATTTTTCTTTTTCTTTCCTTTTTTTTTGAGACAGGGTCTTGCTTTGTAGTTCAGGCTGGGCTTGATTCAATATGTAGCTTGATTCAATATGATTAGCTTTGAACTTATGGCGATCCTCCTGCCTCTGACTCGTGAGTGCTGGGCTTACAGGCATGAGCTACCAAGGTATGCATGTGTTCTATTCTTTTGAGCATGAAACTTGTAGCCCTCACATTGTAACTGTTTTTAGCACTTGACATAACTAATGAATTGATTTTCAGAGTGACTGTATCATTTTCTTACCTATCATGTAAATGAGCCAAGTTTTTCCATAAATTTATGAACATTTATTATTTGCAGTGTCTGTATCTTATCCCAAGGGGTTACCTTAGTGATTGATTATTTTGAACCTATTATTGTGGACATTGTGTTTATTTTCAGATTTTATTTTAATAAACATATTCAAATTTATGACTTATTTTAATTGATTTTTATCACTATGCTGTAAGTAATCTTAAAATTATGAAATATATCCTCTGATTTTGGTCAAGATTAGGCACTTATGCTTTAGGTCCCTTCCATTTCCATTTGAATTTAAGATGAGCTTCACTTTTCAAAAAATCAATGTTTATTTTATCTATCTATTATCTATCTATCTATCTCTCTATCTATCTATCTATCTATCCATCATCTATCATTTTGTATTGCTGACAGTCAAATCTAGAGCTTCCCCATGTCAAGAAAATACTCTACCACTGAGTTATAACTTTTACTTACATTTCACTAATTGCTACAATTGTCATAATAATGCTCTATAGAAGTAGCTGGAGCACACTTCCTTATCTTACCCTTGATATTAGGGAAGTCTCATTTTTTGTCATTAAATATCATGTTAGCATATTTTGCCCAAACTGAAGAAATTTTCTTTATTCCTAGTGAGTTAATATTCTCATCATAAAAGTGCTGTAATTTAACAAAGACTTTTTATGAAAATTGGAGTGATCACACAGTTTACTCTATAGTGTGTACTAGTAGTAGTAGATATATACATGATATAGACATAGCTAACATTCAGACTTAGCATTATTGTGATATAGTAACTTGGTCACACTGCTAATCATTTCTATTTAGAGACTGAATTGTTTAGGTTGTTTTGCCCACCTTTATAAGAGCTTTAGTTTGTAGTGTTTTGCTTCTTCTCATGATACTATGTAATTTTGTTGTCTTTGTATCAACGTGATGCTTAGATGACATAACTAAACTAGGTGGGCAGTGATCCTTTTTTAAAGAGCTGGTAAGAAAACACATGTTATTCTCTTTTAAGGATTTGAGACAATAGATCAGAAAAGCCATCAGACCTGAGATTGTCATTTTAGGAAATTTTCCAAAAGAATCACATTTCTTTCAGATTCAAAATTTTCAACTCGAACTTTTATTTCTCCCTCAGTTAATTGGCACATGTCACATCTCTCTTGGAATGCGTCTATGTTACCTCCGTTACCTGAGAATTGGATACAAAACTCCTTAGGAATATTAAAATTTGCAATATATAACAATTATTTACATATTAGCTATGCACATTTTCTCATATATTTTAAACCATTGTGGATTATTCATAATATCTAACAAAATGTAAATATGTTGAAGATAGTTGTTAGAGATGAATATATAGAGTATAATATTAAGAAAATACGGCTATCATTGTCAATGTAACAATCTCTTTTTAAATTTTTCCACTTCATGATCTTTAAATGTGTAACCCATGGCACTCATAGACGTAAACAAGTAGAACAAACGGGTGACTATAATCTTTCATAGCATTCTCTCAAAACGACAGTTTCCTTGGTAAGTTTGTGTTCCTGTCTTCCCGTTACTCATGTGTTCTAGCAGGTTCAGACATCTCCTTTTTTTTTGGAGTGGTCTAGTTAAATGTTTTTAACCTTATTGATCTTTTTAAATAATTCACTCTTATTTTACTGATTTTCTCTTGTCTACATTATATTTCATTTATTTTAGATCAAATCTTCCTTCTTTTTCCTAGGTTTGAGTTAGTTTCCTTTTTATGTATTTTTTAAACTGGAAAGTTATAGTTTTGATGAGAGATCTTCATTATTAATATGAATGCATAAAACTATAAAGGTACGCTTACGATGGTTCCACTTATCTGAAGTTTTGCTCATCTTTTTCTTTTTATTTACTTTTATCAGCACATGCTTGCAGAATACAATGTTTAGATTCTGTATGCAGAGTTGATCTATACAAATAATTATTTTTTAAAAATCCTCCTTTCCTTCTGTCCTTGTCCTCTCCACCATCTCTTCCTCCTTTCCCATTTGGCAATATCTCCCTACTTCCTATCATCTTACACTTTGTTCACTTTTTTGTTTTTTTCTTTCTATTCTTTAGATACATTTAATTATCTGTCTTCGGATTTTCTGCTTTTTCCTTCAGACAGTTTCAGCCTATTCTTGCACCCCCCCCCCCGTGTAGATTACCTATGTTACTGTTCTACATTTCAACTTCATGATTTAAGTTCAGTTTTTACAGTTTCTGTCTCGGTTAGAATTCTCTTATAATATTTCTAAATAATACTTTCCTTGGATTAATTCAAAATAATTTTAAAAGTTACCTGAAGTCTTCAATAAATTTCATGTCTTCCCCATTACATGCCATCTCTGTTGTTTTCGGTCTTCTGTGTTCACATTTTTAACAATTTTTTTCATCTTTAAACTTTTTTCTTTTCTTCTTTATTTTTAATTGATTTTATTTCTACATAGGTCTCATAGTTTCATGTGTTTAATTAAACCTTTTAAACATTTTATTGTAGCATTAGTATGAACATCACCATCACCCTTTACAATGCTCACATTTTTGTATGTTGTTGGTAATTGTTTAGTGACCATCCTGAAAACTAAAGTCTATGTTCTACTACAGGTGTTCACTGAACTGTATACAATGGTCTTTGAAATCAGCCAACAATTAGAGATTCCCTTGAATGTCTGCAATCAGGAAGTCTACATGACTTCATGCCTTTAGCAAGGGCTCTCTACACATATCAGGCATGCTCTGGGTGGTGATTTGCAACTCTTGAGTTAGCTACCTCACTCTGGGTCCGCAGATATTCCAGATCATCCTTGGAAGAAATACTGTGCGCACACGGTGAACTTTAATTCAAGACAAATAAACACAAGCCTTGCAACTGTGGCCTTCCAGGCAACTGATTATCAAGCAGGTCAAATAGCAAAAGATCTCTAGGCATGATACTTCAGGAGAGCCCCAAGTTTGACTCTTTGTTCTGGATGCTCCTAGAGCGATGGTTTTCTTCACAGTCGCAGCCCTGATCACTTTTCAGGCTACTGTGGAGCTGGACAACATGAGACAATAAGAAGGCAACTTGACACGGTCCGAAGCTCACTGCTCTCACTGAACGAGCACAGGCATCTTTCTGAACATACACTGCTCAAAATTCCTCACCTTAGCATAACGTACAGAGCACGAAACCATGAATTTCGAAAATTTCTGACAGTTTTTGCTTTGTTTTATAGAAGAGGAGCAATACAGGCTTTTGGACTTTCTACTGATGTCACCTTAAAGTTGGACGTCTAGAAGGAAAAAAAAAGTAAATAAAGCTTTTGTAAATAAGGAAAAGAAGAAGAGTTGAAAGAAGGGGGAAAGAATGGGGGGAAGGAGAACGATAGATTATGTATGGATACAAGTTCCTCACGATGAATGTTATCACCCTGCGTTTCCAGAAAGTACCAATACGAGTAACTTAACAAATATATAAATGTCTCAGCAATAATCGTCAGTGGTACAAATGTAACCTGACAATCGTTCCCATCACACGCACTTCGGAGTATCTGCAGTAGAAGATGCGGGAGGGTAGCACAGCTTCCTGTGGCTCACACAGGGCCAGAGCGATGCCAGATCAAGATACCTTCCGCGACACTGCTTATGCCAGTAGAGGCCTGGGGATGGGGTTCTGTGGTCAGGAAGAGCTGGCGATATGTTTCTTTGTACTACAGTTTCAACCCAGTTATGATTTTAAGATGAAAGAATAAAAACTATCAATGCAACAAATGGCTGTATTTGGAAATCACACATCTCTTTTGTTGTGCACAGCATGCAACCAAATGATCATCACACCCTGGTCTTTTTAGTCAACACCTCCACGCAGAGAATAATTGCAGTCAATAGTGTTACGGCTCAAACAGGAAAGGCCATAATATAGTATTGGAACCAATTCTCAAAGCAGAGAGAAAATTACTATCGTTATATCATATGGCTCTAACCTGAGTCATTTTTGCCCATCTACTGATATTTTTCAAATCAGGACACATTCCTTTTCTTTGTAATACTTTAAATCAGCTCCCACTGAATTGAAAGCATCTCTCTCAGTGTCGAGGAAAAATTATCAGGCTATTCATTTTTTTAAAAATTCAATCTTAATTCACTTCAGGCAGTAGGGAAAAAAAATCCTGTTTTTCAGAAAAGAGGATAAAGACTAGGCTTTCTGTTTTCACAGTAGTAACAAAAGTGGCTGTTCATTAGTACAAATTGTCCTGACCACGGCTAAAGTTTCTGACCTACTTTCCATGATGGCTCAGAATAAAGTCCATCAAACTATTTGGCAACTCTATTCTGGAAAACAATAAAAATAACTAGCATTCGTCGTGTACTCGCTCTGTTCTCAGCTCTGAAGACCTGCTTTGCTGATGTTATTTCCTTGAATGGTCATGTAAATTTGATAAGGCTGCTTTAATTCACCTCTTATATATGGGCAGGAAGATATGAAGTCTTTAAAGGATAAATTATCTGGCCCCAGAGACAATAAATAATAGAATAAAGACCTGAATCCTGATCTGTTTCATTTGTTATCGAGGTTCTTTAAAATTATGCTTAATCGTCCAGCTTCTGATTCTCCCTTTCAATGTCTGTGCAAGGAAACGTAGCAAATGTTCTTTCCCAGAATATTACAGCAGGAAATATTCATCAGTTGCTCTGCTCACCACTTTTTTTTAGGTACGCAATTGCACAATAAAAAGAGTGACAGAAATGGCGACATTTGGCTCTCACTTTCAGACTGGCCAACAGTTACTGAACTCACATCACCCAAGGCTCTATATCAACCCCTCACACTCCCCCTCCTTTTTAAGAGAGAATGCATATTGCGGAAAGGCTTCCACCTGTGACTCAAAATCATCTTTGGGCTCATGCTCTCTGTACAGTGCTCTCTGGTTGAACTTCCCACTCCTGAAACATCAAGGCTCCAAAATAGATTTTGCTTGGTGTTTGCGCTCAGTGGTCAACAATAGTTCTGACCTGGAGAAACTTCTACCAGCCTGAAGTGAATCCACATCACCTCTTGCGCTTCTTTTGCCCAAACAATGTGTAATGCTTGTGTTAATGTGGGAAGCATTCATCACTGTGCTCTTGTTGTGCATTATTTGCATAAAATACCATAACTGTGGCTCCAAAGAAAGTTAATGACACCAGTGTTAAAACTAAAAGGAGAACTATGAGAATTCCTCCAGAGTTAAAGAAAGAAATCATTGTGGAATTTGTTAAAGTCCTAGAAAGAGTGAATTTGTAAGTCTAGTTTCTGGACCTCAGAAACAATTATGTGCTTGTCTATTTTTTCATATGGGAAAAATATATTTGAACCTTTTGGGACTCAAAGGACTTTGGAATGAATGTAGCTCAACAACTGAGGTATCACTGTATTTTCTATTTTATTTGATTTTGTTCTGTGCTAGACATTGAACTCAGGACCCCATGTATACTGGGCAAATGCTCTGTCACACTTCTAGTCCTTTATTCATTTTCTGCATATGTGCATATCACAGCACCTATTTCCCAGATGTGCCACGCAGGCTCCATCTGAAAAGGATGATGCATTCAGACATCACCATATATATACATATACATATACATACATATATATATATATATATATATATATATGTATGTGTGTGTGTGTATGTATGTATATATGTATGTAAATTGTATTACTCCAAAGTAGGAATCAAGGACACTTCTGAGTCATTTTAATATACTTAAAGATACAACTGGAACATAAAACCCCTAGAAAAAGTTTACTTTTTATTTGGTATATAATTGCTAACTTTATAACAACTCTGTCATTGATACACATGTGGCTGTTTATAATTTAGACAATGTTTCCTCCATTTTTTTACCTAGTAATTATATATATAAAATTTTAAATTATTCATTTTGAGTAGTTAAAAAAAAAGATTTGTGGATTGGATCGCAAAATGATGCATGATTATTTTCAGAGGCATTTATATTAGGTCTATGCATCCTTCAAAAAACTAACGAATTTTATTCCTTTCCTCTGAGGACAAATGATGAAATGAAAAGAGAAGATTATAAAATTTCCTTTTAGATTTCAAGTTATGTTTTATATTACAACTAAAATTAAAACTACATAATATCCAGATCGAAGATACAGATTAACCAATTTTCTTTTCCAGGAAATGCTTTCTCAGATGTACCTTTTACAAATTAAAGTGAACTCTGATGCAACTTTTAGAGAAACTGCTCAAGTAATCTGCAACCAATATTCCTTTAAGTAGACAACTGGGGATACTCAAAACTACAAATCATTAAAGTAGGTAAAAGAAATACATTTATGGAGAGGGAAAAATAACAAGGAGAAGTCTCACAAGTGATGAAGCTAGAGCAACAGAGGTATGCTATCTATGGCAAAGCTGAAAGGCCTGGCATCCTCTGAATTCTGGCACAAATATCCACCCACCTGGCAAAGGCTCAAGTTTTGCTCCTTTTCAATGAATTTGGACTCATTAATTGGAAGATGTGAATACAATAAAGGTTGTATAGGTGGTTGACAAGAATCCCAATAGGTCCTTTTTCTCTTACATAAAAATTTTCCCAATTCAGTGGCAAATATAGACTATTATGTAATATAACACAAAATAACAGGGCCATTTTGAGAAATTTGTCTGTTAAACCACTAGACCAGAAAAACATCACATTAGCACTCAAAAATATAACTACCAACATAGGGGACCTTTCTTTTTGAGTCACTGTCATGTAATGTGTCATTCTGATTTTGACTATATCATTCAGTTCTCAGACAAGTCTTTGTTTTTTAACTAACATTTGTTTAGAGCTACTTTAAAGGGTAACAAGATGCTTTGACTTAGGTAGGTGATGCTATTTTCAAATCTGTAATCATAGGACTGTCTAATTTGTCACTACCCTATTCTCAGAAATCAGAAAAATACGTGAGTTGTGATACACAATAAATATTTATTGGTTGACAAACTGAATCCCTGTCCCCAAGAAAACTAAAATACAATTCCATGAAATTATTTATCTGCATGATTATGAAGTACCATATTTTTCAAAAACACCCCAAACAATATTTCCATTAGTACCTATTATTTCAAACCATCAAGAAAGCATTTATCTCCACTAAACCTCATCGTGGGAAGATTGTGACAGTTCCACCACAGAATACAGTAGAGTGTAGTGGTTGCTACGTGACAGTCAAAGCCAAGTCATGAAATGATGCATCTTTCACTTGACATTCTGGCTTCTTTCCCTTTCTTTCTTGCTTTATCTCTTGAGAAGCTCATCTTTGAAACCTGGCCAACATGCTATTCTAGGGATAGAAGAAGAAGCAGGATATAAGTGTTTTGAGAACATCTCAGCAGAAGTCTCAGCTTTCAATCAATATAACCTCCCAACACCAGAGCCAGTGAAGCTACAATTAATTTCAGTCACTAGCATTTGACTTTTCCAACTAAGAATGGTGGCATTTTGAAGAAGAAACTAATGATTCCCACGGTACTCTCTCCAGATTCCTCATTTACAGAATCTTTTGGACTGAGTGATTATTTTAAAACTCATCATCAAATCTTTTGTTGTTTTTCTTTCTTTTTGGTCAGTAATTATGTTTCTATAGTAACGTGAACAATAACATAATTTAGAAATATTCACAAAGCCTAGACAGACAAGTTGGAAAGCCTAAATTATGTTTTTCATTAATAGTGTTATCAGTATTCACAGAGGTATTATATTTTGACATAAGCATTTTGCAAAAACATTGATGTCAACTGTTGAAACGTCTTTATTTGAACACTGGTATCTAGTTCAAATGCTCTATTGACATATATCTAAGTGTATGCCTGATTATTCTCATCTCCCTATTAGAATATAAGTTGTCTGAGGTATGTGCAATGGTCATTATTTTGATTAGCTTTGTATTTTCACGATGTCTGCAAACTAGTCCCTGTTGAGTAAATGTTAGGAAGTGGAAAAGGAACATCTTTACATTGCCACGTGGTTTTCACTTGTATTTTTCCATCTAAACTTGTTCAACTAAATTGTAGATCGTTGTCCTATCTCTACGTTTATTTTATTTCATCACTTTATAAATCACATCAGTTATGAACCTTACACTAACTGAAAGTTCTAGTTGATTTTGTTTGCCATAGAGCATTGTATTTTCCTTGGTTTATTCAGGATAAAATTTGACTCAAGGTTGAAGGAAAACCACAGTGTCTTCTGAGTACCATTCTCAGGTTGAGAAACAGCTTCTAATTTCTCCTGAGCCTGTGAAGGAATAAAACTCTGGCCCTATTTCACCCCCTAGTGCGAATCCCAGCTAAGCAACAGGAGCTGTGTAGAGCTGGACTCCCCAAGCCATTTGTAGCAAGCAGAGCTTCTGACTGACACTGTTCAGTCATCCTCAGAGGTCTGCCTCTTCCACGGCTTATCTGTGGTTTTCTTTCGCATGCGTGCATGGCGTATTCTTTATGACCTGTGCACTGTGGAACAAAACTTGCCTAGGTTCCACCTTGTTCGCTGCAATGTGTTGGCACCATCCAACAGCGGGGGTTTATAAATCCACACTCCCCTTCAGGTGTGATCTTGAAAGACAGCGTGAAGGCAAGCCTGCTCTCCATTCTGCACTCAGGGACAGCCCTTTGAACAGGGGCTCTGATAGTTCTTTTTGGCCTTGAGAGTTAATTATATGAATTCTGAAGGATTCATGAACAATAGCTTATAACCTCTCTCAAGCCTAAGGAATACTGAGGAAACATACTGAAATTGGTCAGTAAAATATTAAAGAAATATTAGGAGAAGGTTCTAAGTACCCTTCTCAATGAATAGCAAAGGAAGTTATTTGTATTTGATCTAAATACTCACTAAGAAGAGACCCTTGAAGAAGAGGCCCTGATGGGAGCGGTGAACACACTGAGCTGTCAGGTGGATTCCAGACTCTCCTTTGCTCAGATGTCCTTGAGCCTGGACGATCGTTTCATGAGCAAATTGTTCTGGCAGCAGAAACGGGCACTGCAGATGGGCTCAGCGACGTGTACTTCCATTCACTCCTAATAATCCAGGGACCACTGATGAGCGCTCAGCTTGGCGAGAGCACAAGCACAACTCCAGACTGGCAGTGCCCTTTGAAAAGGTAATACAACCACTTGGCAAAAGTGTTCACACTGGACAACTTTCTGTTTTGGACGTGGCCACACGTTGTTTTCACTGGAATTGGAACTTATTGTAAAATATGTCAGTGCCTTCATTTCCACCACAAAATGTGCTTCTGGAAAATTCTCCTCTGGGAACCTACCTGACACATGACTTAATGTTATCATAATCCACACACCACTGACTCTGAACATAGGATTGAATCTGTGTCAAATGAAGTGTAGCATAGACACAGGTCCCTGAAAACACCGGGCTTATACTTTTTATCACTTTGACACAAGCAGCCCGATGGCACCTGTGGAAAGAGCATTTGTTTCTCTTTTTGTCCTTTTAATATGTAATAACTTCTAAAATTACAAGCCATTTTAGACAGATTTTTTTGAAAAATTAAGCTGTACAGAGAGTTCTCACACCTAGTATCTCAAAATTTCAACATGTTCCATAAAAGTAGTACATTTTGTGTAAATAATGAGCTAATATTCATATGTTATCATCAACTAGACCATGCTTTGTTCACATTTCTTTCTTTATCAATTCACTCAATGATTTGCCTTTGTGAAGTCTTCTTAGCAGCACTAGCTGGGTATCTACACTTCGTGAGACCGAATCATCTCGGGTGCATAATACTCCTTTGTCTGAACTGTACATGACTTGCTCAGATTTACAATTTACGTGGATTTACTTGGCCCTGCCCCATGGAATCCACTACTGGGATTATTGCCAACATCTGTCCCACTCTGCAGGATTTTAAATTATAGTTTACTGCACTAGGATTATTGGTTTGAAGACTTACTCTGATTTAAGGATGTCTGTGCTGCCCTACAGATCTTCAACTAGAGGGATTATTGTGGATAACTGCCCTGTTTTATGCACACTAGGATTCTGGGTGTGAAGGCCTTCTACTAAATAAAGGAGCACAAATTTGGAGCATTTGTCCTCTCTGTGCGGTATTTGGCCTTCTGAGGCCACTGCTCAGAGTAGCAAGAGTCAAGCCCAGGCTTAGCCTTTTCTTCAAGGTTCCAATTTTGTTGTTTGTTGGTTGTTAATTCTTTTGCTGTGGGACTCACAGGGAACTAGAGCTTACCACGAGGGTTCTGTCCACTTACCCTGTCTCCCATACTCTTTCTCTGCTAGACTAGATTTATAGGTCTGGGTTCAGAGAGAAGAATTGAAAATGTTTCCTTGTACAGCCTCTCTAATGATTTGCTTCTCATGTTTACAGCTCTGAGTCCCACTGACAGAGGTCTATATTCCGAAACACTAAACGTTTCTGCCAGAGAACACAAAAGTTTCTCTAAATTAAAAGCTTATAGTGAACTTTAATTACAATGGACTTCTACGACCTGTACATCAATGGGCAAGAGGGTTAACAATGTTGATTAGAATAAGTGATGCCATTTTGAAACTAGACCATTATTACACTCAAGATGTCAGGTGCTGTTTGTCTGGAAACCAGGGTAGACTTATTTGTTCTCCCTCTTTTGACAAACACGAAGTTAAATTACAATAGCCCAGCATAACCTTAATTTTTAGAGCATGGATATCTTTACAGACAAAGACTTTTGTCTTTCTCTGTCAGGAAGAAAGAACAGATAATGGGCTTTCTGGGGGCAAAGTGAATGTCTGAGTTATATACACACCAGCTAAGCCATGTGAGTGGCTGTAGGAGTGAGGACACTTGTGGTTATGGGTATCTGTAAGTTATTTTGATCTGAACTTATTTGAACTCATATTTTGATATGAACTTACTTTGATAAGTTATTTTGATTTACTTGAACTGGATAAACCTTTCTCAGAATCCCTTCTAGTGCATGATTCTGATGACATCTATGAGGCACTTTTAAAATTAGGCATGGTAGTTTCTCAAAACCACTCCACAAATAACCCCTATGAAATCTCACATCAGGAGCTGGACACACTGAACATTATAGCCTGATATATTGGTAGCCCATCTTGCAACTGAGTTTAATTAAAAAACAGCAGAAAGATATGAAAATAGTAATGTAAATGTAGACATCAATATATAAAGGCTAACTATTGAACATTTCTCAATTTATTAATAAATATTCATCTGATGAATCAAGCTTATATATTTGCCTCATCAGAAACCACAGTATAAATATTAATCTTATGGGAAAACAAAATAAAAATATTAATGAAGACTTTCATTATTCTTAGAAGATTCATTAAAGGAGGGATAAAAGGAGCTAGATGAGGAAATGGATACAATTATAATCAACCTACATACAAAATCTTGGTCATCCTGACCCGCTCCAGGCAGAGGTGCGTGAGGGAAGCTTTGGAGATGTGTGCCAAGAGGAGTAGGTGCTTGGAAATGGAGAGTGAGATATTCACAGATTAGAGAACCAGAGAAACTGAAAGAGAATTTGGAGGGTGGTGTCTGAAAAGCATGGGTACATTCCTTATTAGGGACCCTTAATTTGATACTGAGAGATCCATGGCTCAGGAATTACAGGTAAAGGCAACAATTGTGACCAGCATAACTCTAGGTAGAAATATAACTCAAGCAGGGCCAAAACAGGCATTTTTGCATTGCTGTCCAAACACTGGGGACTTTTACATTGTTGTCCAAACGTGGGGTACCCTGCCCACCGCCTGTCCTTTGGTAACCTTACAGGGAGCCAAAACTACCTTCAGGACCACCAAGTACATGTATTAGATGGTGATATTTTGCAAAGTGCAGAGACAGGAAATGCAGGGTAAGAGCCAGAACTCTCATTCAGATTCATACAAAAGAAAAAAACACAACAATTTCATGGTTCATTATGGAAAGGAGGGGGTAGAGATGGGGAAGACTTTTTGGAAATCATTGAAAGTCTGGGTATAGGCTCAACCACACTCCAACTTCCCACACATCAATTCATTTGGGGATGTCTGATCATAAAACAAAGAAAAACATTTTCATCTAACCACACACATAGGGACAAAACTGAAGCCAGGAAGAATTCTGTCTGCAGAGAAAAAGAGAATTTGGGGGATGTTTTTCAAGCCCCAAAAGAAAACAACTTTCAAACCAGATTAATGTAGTCCTCAAAAGTTTCTTTCATGTTTGATGGAGAAATGCTCTCCATGATAAATACCACCTTAAATCATTCCTGGCCACTGAACCAGCATGGCAGAAAATATGCAAGGGAGTTCTAGACCAATAATACTAAAAAGCCCAAAGGAAAGACTATATATATATATATATATATATATATATATATATATATATATATATATATATGTATAT